>PHNY01037374.1:1777-11790 GCA_003724115.2 Anethum foeniculum | reverse complement strand
CACGAGTCATGATCAAAGTCCACACATGATGGTGACAGCTAATAACGGCCAATGATGAGCGTAATAAAGGCACACGCCAGAATATTCTTGGCACACTTTTCCACAATTTCCTACCTGGACACGTGTAAACCATCCAGGAGCGCCAGGCGTTCTCTCTACTTGGTAATGAATGGTCAGGATCAGAGGTATGTATCCTAAAACCCTAACCCTGGGCCTATAAATAGTCCCATGATGAAAGATTTAAGGGGTTGGTCACTTTTGCTTCTACACACCTATAATATATACACACACCCTCCACTATAGATCACTCTCATACTTCCAATCTTTACCTTCCAAAGCCATCTCTTATTCTCACACCGGAGGCGCCGCGGGACCCAAACCCCCCTCCGGTGTTGTTTTGCAGGTTCCCCACCAGTAGCTACACCTCAAAGCGGCGGAGGAAGGAATATATCGTAGTTGGGAGTTATCATTTGGCGCTAGAAGGAGGGGTCTTCGTCCTTTGGTCTCGGTGCCACTATACTCACCTTCATCAGCAAGCTCTTTAAAAGAGTCCTAATACCCAACTGTAAGATCTAAAGCAACCCAGCTACATAGCAAAATGTCATCTTTGTTCATTTTGAGCCATGCTTGTGTGCACAATAGCTAGGTCCTTCCATATATAACCCAGATCTATCACCAATATTGTTAAAGCTGTGATTTTTAGCCTTTGAGCCTGGTTGTTTGTTAGATTGATTATTTTAGTCTCTTTCTTAGCTATCGTTGCTTTATATTTTCGCCATTAAAAGCAAGTGTAGATCTGTTAGCGATACTTAATCTTTGTAAAAGTTATTTTCTGGAAACCCTTTTTTGTATATCGATTGTTGATTCATGGCTAGAGGATGAAGAAGTACTAGTCGCAGACCCTCTGTTAGCACTCAGAGGCAGGACCCGGGTCCAGACCCAGAGCCAGTCCAGGATCAAACAGCTGTGGACCCGGTCATGACCCGGATAGTCACCCCGACAGATGACAGGACTGTTATTGACATAAATCAGCACAAATACACCAATGTCCTAATTGCAGCAGAATATATGGCAAACCTAACCGGGAACGAGTTGGCATAGGCTATAAGATTATACAGAGAGCGTCAGATCCAGGCCCAGGAGGAGGCGGACCAGGCAGAAAAACCCCAGAACTCCGGGAACTCTCACAATTCACGCTGGTCCGTTTTCGACAGGATTGGAGACCCGGACAAGAAGAAGTCATAGAAAGCTCAGAGCAAAGCCAGAGAAAATGAGGCGGCAAAATAGAAGAAGCTAGAAGAACTCAGAGAAAAGATCTGGTTGGAGGAAGAAGCAAAGCTGGAACTTAAGATCCAAAAAAGGATCCAGCTAGAGGAGGAGAAGCTTCTGAGCAATACTAAATCCAAGAGATCCCCGAGGGATCTTACCCCGGAGCTGAATTCAGATGATGAGGAAGAGGAGCCGGACCTCATGAAAATGATCCAGGAGTTAGTAGAAAAAAGTGGAAAAGGACTCCAGACTGGAGATTGGGGGACCCTGATCCCTTTCAGCCGGAGTCTGGAAACTATGCCCAGACAGAAGAACCTCAAGCATCCAAACTTTGATTCCTTCGATGGGATGGGGGACCCGGAAGAACATCTCAACTACTTCGAGCAAATAGCTTTGATTTATTATTACAATGATCTAACCAAATATAGGTTCTTCGCATCCACTCTCAAGGGAGGGGCACAAAGGTGGTTTATCAGGATCCCCTCCCGGAGCATCCGCAACTGGAAAGAATTCCGGGAGTCCTTCTTGAGGAGGTTCCGGGCCAATAAGACTCAGGAGCTTCATATGTGCCATTTGGAAACAATCAGACAGTATGACAATGAAGCGCTCTCAGCCTACATGAAACGCTTTCAAGAAGCAATCAACAAGATATCCAACGTGGATGAAAGGGAAGCGCTCAGCATCTTCTGGAGGAACCTGGATCCAAAGCATAATGAAAGATACGTTGTGGAATTGATAAACAAGGAGCCTACGAGTCTGGCAGCAGCTTATGCCATGGCCACCAGGTTCATCAAGGAGACAGATGTTCTCCAAGCTATGAGAATGACCCGGAATGGTAATTCGGGAAACAGAAACACTGATGACCGATCAAAAGGGAGTTACCATCAAGACAAGAGGTTCAAGCAGAACCAACAGACAAATTTCATCCAAAGAACTCCTGTGTCCCAGAGGCTCGGTCCCGCGAATGAATCAAAGAGTGATCCAGGTCCAGCTAGGACTATAAAGGAACCCAGACCGGAGCCCGAATGGACCCAGCTGAATAGGTCTAGGACAGAAATACTTAATGAGATCCGGGACAAGCCCTTCTACTACCCACCAAAGCCAATGCAGACTCTCCCCGAAAGCCGTTCTCTTCAGCGTCATTGCGACTACCATGAGACCCATGGCCACAAGACTGAGAATTGTCTATCTTTGAAGTACTTTATTGAAGATCAAATCAAGAAGGAGAACCTGGGGCAGTATGTAGCCCGGGAAGCAAATGATAAAGGGGGAAGGGNCCTAAGAAGAACAAGAATGTAGTGAATGTGGTCCTAGGTGGGTCCAGTTCACCTCCACCTAGTCCAGACTCAGGGGATGAGATAATGGCAATTCAGTCCTTCCCCGAGCAAGTCATCTCCTTCAGCAGCAAGGATTTTGAGGGCATAGATCCTAACCACAAGCAAGCTTTGGTCGTGACTCTGGATATCTCAGAGAACGAAGTCATATGGATATTGGTGGACAATGGCTCTTCAGCGAATATTCTGTTCAAGCACACTGTGGATCGCATGCAACTGGGAAGCGTTAGAACTAATGATTGCAGGGAAGATCCTCTATATGGGTTCGGGAATAGCTTTGTTCCAATCCAGGGATCCCTCTACCTTCCAGTCCTGTTCGGGACTCCCCCGAACCAGGTCACTCAGATGATCAAGTTCTATGTGGTTAACACTCTATCCTCTTACAACGGAATAATTGGTCGTCCAGCCTTAACTAAGATCCAAGCTATAACTTCAATCACACACTTGAAGTTCAAATTCCCAACCCCGACTGGGGCGGGAGAAGTCAAAGGAGATGTAGAAACTGCGGGAAAGTGTTACAGTCAAGCATTGATCATGGCCGAAACACACCAAGATAACAAAATGAAAGCTGTGGTGTTTCAGAAACAACGAAGTAGCAAGAAGCACATGGCTCATCAAAGGGGACCGGGGAGGGAGGTCCAGATCATTGAAAGCTCCCACGAGGAATCCGGTCCTGACCCAAAGCAGTCCAGACCTGTCAGCTGGGGGGACAGGTCCTGACCCACAGCAATCCAGTCCTGGTACCAGAAGGAGTCCTGATCCAGGTACCGCAGTCCAAACCTATATCGAGAAGAACAGTGATGCCAGGGTCCAACAACTGGTTTCAGCAAAAGACCAGGACAAGGTAGAACCAACAGTGGAGACCGAAGTGGTTCTTATCAATGAAAATGACCCTTCCAAGAAAGTAAAAATTGGCAAGGGTCTGGACGTAGTTTTTAAAGAAGAACTGATCAAGTTGCTCCGAGAATATGCAGATGTTTTTGCATGGAGCCCCGAAGACATGCCAGGACTCAAAGAGTCCTTGGCCATGCACAGCTTGGATGTAGATCCAGAGAAGAAGCCAGTGAAACAGAAGAGAAGGAACTTTTCCCCGGAGAGGCAGAGAGTTATAGATAAAGAAGTGGAGAAATTGCTTAAGGCAGATATAATATGTGAAATCAAATACCCAGAGTGGTTGGCCAATGTAGTTATGATCAAGAAACCCAATGGCAAGTGGAGAATGTGCGTGGATTACACTGATCTGAATGATGCTTGCCCGAAGGATCCTTATCCCTTGCCCAGTATTGACCAGCTTATTGATGCCACCTCTGGACATGTCATGCTAAGTTTCATGGACGCTTTCTCCGGGTACAACCAAGTGAAGATGAATCCAGCTGACATCCCCAAAACAGCCTTCATAACACACCGGGCTGTCTACGCCTACAAGCTGATGCCTTTTGGCCTAAGGAATGCAGGATCAACTTACCAAAGTGTCATGAATGAAATCTTCAAAAGCCAACTGGGACGAAAGTTGGAGTCATATCGATGATATGATTGCCAAGTCCACAACAGTCCAGGACCACATTGCTAATCTCAAGGAATGCTTTGATAATGTAAGAAAACACTAGTTAAAACTCAATCCAGAAAAATATACTTTTGGAGTTGAGGCCGAAAAATTCCTGGGATTCATGATAAGTCACCGGAGTATTGAAGCTAACACGGAGAAGATTAAAGCAATCTAGGATATGCAACCACCCAGGACCCAGAAAGAAGTTCAGAAGCTGGCAGGATCTCTTGCAGCACTAAGGAGGTTTGTCTTCAAACTGGCAGAGAGGTGTCTACCATTCTTTGATCTGTTGAAGGGAGCTAAGAACAAGAAAGAAATCAATTGGGGTCCATACTGCCAAAAAGCTTTTGAGGAGATAAAGGAATACCTATCCAAGCCACCAGTCCTGACTAAGCCACAACCTGGGGAACCCCTCTACCTCTACCTATCTGCCGGGACCCTGGTTGTAGGAGCAGCCTTAATCCGGGAGCATGAAGGACAGCAGAAGCCAGTTTATTATGTGAGCCAAGTCTTAAAGGATGCGGAGACAAGGTATCCGAACCTGGAGAAGTTTGCTTTTGCCCTGGTCACCACATCCAGAAAGCTGCGACACTACTTCCAGGGAAGGGAAGTTAGAGTTGTCACGGACCAACCTCTAAGAAAGATAATTCACAAGCCAGACATCTCGGGAAGATTGGTGAATTGGGCAGTCGAACTCAGCCAGTTCAACTTAACCTTTGTCCCAAGAACCGCCATTAAGGCCCAGGCCCTTGCCAACTTTGTTGTTGAATGCAATTTCTCGGGGACCAGAACCCATGAAACTGGACCGCGGGAAGGCTGCCAGTCCAGACCAGGGGACCTGGACTAAATGTCGATGGATCATCTACAACTGAACGCTCAGGAGTAGGACTCATCTTGAAGAGCCCTGAGGGTTTCACAATCCGAACTGCCATATCTTTTGCCTTCCCCGCAATAAACAACCAAGCTGAGTATGAAGCATTGATTGCGGGACTGAAGCTAGCCAGGACCCTGGGGGTCCAGACACTGGACATCTACAGCGACTCCCAGATTGTGGTCAAGCAAACGAACGGGGAATACTTAGCGAAAGACCCAGTCCTGGCCAAATATCAAGCCCTGGTTCAGAGCTACTTAGCCCTGATTCCTAAGTTTCAAGTTTTACAAATCAACAGAGAAGAGAATATTGAAGCTGACATTCTGTCAAAGTTAGTCCAGAACTCTGCAGATCTAGACAGCTCAGTCTATTTTGAAAAACTACAAAGGCCTACAATCGAAAATGAAGAAATCATGGAGATCGATAGCGAGCCGAATTGGATGACTCCTTTCATTAATTATCTGGAAAAAGGGGAACTCCCGGAGGACAAAGGGAAAGCTCAAAGATTAAAAGCTAAAGCTGTGAAGTTCTTAATCCAGGAAGGACTGCTCTTTCGCAGGACCTACTCTTCCTCGGTCCTGAAGTATGTTGGTCCAGATGAAGCGGAATATTGCCTAGCGGAAGTACATGAAGGAATTTGCGGGGACCACATGTCAGCCAAGGCCTTAGCTCACAAGATAATTAGACAAGGGTATTACTGGCCAACAATCCATCAAGATGCAGTGGACTTTGTGAAGAAATGCAAGAATTGCCAGCTGTTCAGCAATGTTCCCAAGATGAGTCCAGACCTGCCATCTTCAGTCCTATCCCCCATCCCCTTTGCTGTTTGGGGAATTGATATAATGGGGCCTTTCCCCCGGGCCAAAGAAGACCTGAGATACTTACTTGTTTCTATTGATTACATGACTAAGTGGGTGGAAGCAAAGGCTGTGAGAACTATAAACTAGCAAGATTGCATTAAGTTCATGGACAACATACTAATGAGGTTCGGGTTACCAAGGGTCCTGGTCTCGGATAATGGGCCATAGTTCATGGGTTCAGATTTTGAAAGCTATTTGAAGGAAAGGGGAATAAAGCATAAGAAGTCCTCGGTAGCATATCCCTAGGGAAACGGTCAAGTTGAAGTAACAAATCGAATCCTGCTAAGAGTTATTGAAAAGAGGCTACAGGAAAGCAAGAACAAGTGGCCAGAAGAACTGCCAAATGTACTGTGGGCTTATAGGACAAGTCCCAGGACCCGCACTGGAGAAACACCATTCAAGCTAGCTTATAGAACAGAAGCTATGATACCCATTGAAGTTGGATCTCCATCCTATAGAGCAATCAACTTTGAAGAAGTAGCAAACGAGGAAGGATTGAGAACCAATTTGGATCTAATTGATGAGGTCCGGGACCAAGCAATTGAAAGAATGGAAAAGTACAAGAAGAAGACAAGAGACCACTTTAGCCGGAAGTCCAGGGTCAAAAACTTTCAAGTTGGAGACTTAGTTCTTCGCGACACGGAAGCTTCAGACCCAACCAATACGGGGAAGCTCATGCCTAAGTGGGAAGGTCCTTACAAAGTTAAAGAAGTTCTACGACCTGGAACCTACAAATTGGTGAATCTAGATGAATCTGAGGTCCCTAATACCTAGCATGGACTCAGGTTGAGGAAGTTCTATCAGTGAGAAAGCAATCACATCTGGAAGTTCTATATTTTAGAAAGTTTGTAAGCCTAAGAAACAACCACATCTTGTTATTCAACATTTTGTTATAAATGATATTTGATTTTTTGGAATTTTTGTTTACATTTCCTTATGTTGTAAAAAACCAGAATGTTATAACTAGAAAAGCAGCCAAAAAAGCAAACAAATTCCTACTTAGAAAATTTTCTAAGGCCACTAGTCTGAACTAGTTATGAGTCCGGACTAGGCAACATATGTTAAAGCAGATTCCTACTTAGAAAATTTTCTAAGGCCACTAGTCTGGACTAGTTATGAGTTCGGACCAGGCAACATATATTAAAGCAGATTCTTACTTAGAAAATTTTCTAAGGCAACTAGTCTGGACTGGTTACGAGTAACCAGTCCGGACTAGGCAACATATTTTAAAGCAAATTCCTACTTTGAAAATTTTCTAAGGCAACGAGTCCGGACTGGTTACGAGTCCGGACTAGGCAACATACATTTAAGCAACTTCCGACTTAGAAAATTTTTTAAGGCAACTAGTCTAAACTGGTTACGAGTCCGGACTAGGCAACATATATTAAAACAAATTCCTACTTAGAAAATTTTCTAAGGCAACTAGTCTGGACTGGTTATGGATCCGGACTAGGCAACATATATTAAAGCAGATTCCTACTTAGAAAATTTTTTAAGGCAACTAGTCTGGACTGGTTACGAGTCAGGACTAGGCAACATACATTGAAGCAGGACCTACTTAGAAAATTTTCAAAGGCAACTAGTCTGGACTAGTTATAAGTCCGGACTAGGCAACATATTCTAAAAGCTAATTTCTAAGAAAATTTTCTAAGGCAAACTAGTCTGGAATAACCATGAGCCCGAACTAAACAACATTTTAAAGCAAAATTTTACTTAGAAAATTTTTTTAAGGCAACGTATTTTAAAGCTAATTCCTACTTAGAAAACTTTCTAAGGCAAACTAGTCCGGCCTAGATGTGAATCCAGACTAAATAAAACATCAAAAGGAAAACACAAGTAAAAATACTTAGAAAAATTAAAGCAAATGTCAAAAGAAACTTCGTTCAGTACACCATAGTTCAAAGATCACATTACAAAAGCTTAAATAGAAACAGAAATTACAAGGGCAGTGCGCAGCTGAAAACAGACACAAGCTTGAGGTCCGGGAAGGAAGGCAGGAGTAGGGCCGTTATAAGGCTCTGGCTCGCCAAGTCCTTTCTCGATATTCTCTTTGGCATTTAAGAACTCATTCACAAAGGACTCCCAGTAGGCCCCCGGGTCGGTCTTAATGTGCCTCTCGACGATAATCCAAGCGCGCTCGACCTCCGGGACACCAGCATCGGCAAGAGCTTTGTCGTATTAGTCACTCTTCTTAAATTTGGCAATGATAGCCGCTTCATCATGTTGGGAGAGCTCTTCCTTTAGCGAAGTGATCTCGGACCTGAGCTTCGCAGTTTCTTTCTCTGCCCAGTCCTTTTCGTCCTCTAGCTGCTTCTGCAGCCCGGACACCTCAGTCTCCGTCGAGATCTTGAGATTCTTCAGCTCCAGTTCAAGCTCTTGAATCCGGGTGTCCTTCTTCCCAACCTCCTCTTAAGACTTCTTCAAGTCGCTAAAAGCTATATCAACAGCTCCGGACATATACTTTCCAAGCTACACACAATTCGAACAACGATTAGCAAAGAAATAAAAAAAAGAACAAAGGAAAGTTTCGAAACAAAGTAAAAACTTACGTGACCCCAGTGTTCAGCACATTTCTGCATGACTATATTCAGCCCGACCTCCTTCATCTTCGCCCAATCCTCTTCAGATGGAATTTGGGACATAATCTTAACAACTTTCTTCACAGAGTGAACACCGATCCGGTCCCGACTTGAACCGGGAGCAGAAGTATCTTCAAGGACAGGATCACCTTCCGGGGCTGGATCTCCCTCTATCTCCTCCAAATCATCCAAGTCATCCCCCGTAGGAACGTGTTGAGAACATGGAGGTTTTTTACTAACAGTCCGAATCCTTTTGGCTCGGGGCCTCTCATCCGTTTCAGCAGCATCAACAACTACAACCTCAGAACCTACCAGCCCCGGGACAGCGCCAACTTGAACTCCCGGAACGGCCGACTCGGCACCGTCCTCATGGTGCGCTCCAGATCCGGAACCACCAGCCAAGTTAGCGGTGGCTCCCTTGGTCCGGAATGCACCGCCGAGTGTCTTAAAGAACGATGCGTAGGCATTGCGCGACATTTCAGCAAACAAATCTGGGATAAAGTAAGGACGACCTGCAGAAGTAGAAAAACAGCAAAAGTTAAGAAGGAACAAATGAAAACATAAACAAAGGAAAGTACTCTTCAATCCGAGTTAAGGTACCCAACTTACATCCGTACTGATACATCTTCTTGTGATCCATGAAGGAGTCACGAGTTAGTTGCGTACCCAAGCAATTATAAAAATCAAATATCTGCCGGAGAGCTCTACCCTCTAGAACAGGGACGTCAAACAGGGTTACTACACCCTCCGTCGCTATGTACGGCAGATAAGTCAGATCTAAACCCTTAAGCATAATAATTTCACCGTTCCAGTACTTAAGGGAAGCTTGCTGGATAACGGGTTTGGCGTCACCTGAGCCGAACCCGCATTCTGTAGCACGGAAGCGAAGCTCATATAAAGGCTTCACGCTGGACTTCACTAAACTAAAAAGTTGATGGAAGAAAATAATTGTGGGTTGATAATTCATTTTGTTACAACAAGACAAAAACCATGTCACCCACTTAATCCTGTTGGGGGTTATTTGCATGGGGGAAATCCTATAAACCATACTTACAAAGGTACTTAAAGAATTGGTGAGACCTGGGGTTCCACCAGGACCTCAAGTGCTCCAACCAAACTGGAACAAATCCATCCGCGGGTCTGTGGAAGATTCGTTCCCCGGGTTCAGGCCATCGCCACTGTACTCCAGGCCCGATCTGGAAAGCGGACTGGACAGCCCTGTCCATATCTTGTCGCTGCAACTGTGCGAATTCTTGCTTTAGAGTGTATGGGGCCTTCCTACTGATCCCGAACTCAGCAAACCTACTATTGAATTCGGATCCGTCGTAAGGTCCAGGGTGCCCATCAGGCTAGTATTGGCCATATACTCGGGAAAGATCCCTATAATAAAAGACATTCCCAACTGATTCGGCTTTTGTGATGAAATGGAAGGGCCCATCCGTCCACAATCCATCCGGGGTGCAAGGCACCTGCCTATCCCGGATTTCTTTGACTGTGAGTTCGGTGAGAACTCTGGGGAGCTTGGCCTTCTTAACCATTCTTTCTACGTTAGCT
>PHNY01037355.1:6155-29623 GCA_003724115.2 Anethum foeniculum | reverse complement strand
AAATTTTAGTTCTTGAATCTTATACCGAAAATTTATACAGTTCTTGTGATTCAGTTTGTTATTACTGTATCATATTGTTTGGTTACGATATCATTGTGAATATTGTTTTACGAATTCAAATTCTTGTCAAATATTTAAATTGTTGCTAAAGCCCCTGTTGCTCAATAATTAAAGATTCTGATGAAAAGTTTTGTAAATTATCAAAGTCGTTTCGGTATTGTTGAAACAATACAATATCAAATTTTGCTGGGGTTCAGAAATTGATGGTTTTAAATGTTCTGCTTGATAGCAGATATCGTTTTTATTTGAAAAACACTTAAATGTTTTGAACTGTCAAATTAAGCTTTTAATATACTTGCTGAGCATTTCTTTCGCTCATACTTGCCTGTTTTAAATTAACCTTCCAGTGAGAGTTAGATTGGCGGAATTTAACTACATGGTTCAGAAAAGAAGATGAAGATGCTTTTGTGAAGATGTGTGACTCAGGGAATGCGGGAATAGTGTAAGTGTTATTGTATAAAGTTGTTGTATTTATATTAGTTTATATTATCATTTAGTTGGGCCTAGTAAGCTTCTTTTCGAAGTTATACTAGTGGGTTAAGTTTTGAATTTGTAAATTGTTGAAAAGTGTAATAAAAGAAAAAGGAAGTTTTTATTTATGTATTTTGGATTCTTGTTTCTAGAACTGTAACCTAAAAGATCTTGGTATAGTTGGGGTCGGATATTATATTTCAATTGTTGAGCAGGTTTTATTAATTTGAGATTTCAGTGACGACCAAATCCTCTGACCCCGGATTTGGGGCGTTACAATGACCTTTGAATGTGCTACTGATATCTCACTTTCTTTATTAGCGAGACATAAATACTCTGGATTTTATCAAATTTTAAGATTATTCCCAAGTGATATTCCGAAGCAAGCCTTCTTTTATTTTTAAGGTCCTAATCTAACTATTGTAGACATACCAATTTTGAAAAACATTAATTAATTTTTTCTTTTTACATGTTATATGAGATGAAGTTCAGAAATCCATGTGATGACTGGTACACATTTTCAAGACTTGCGTCTCCCATTTTTAGAAAACTGCCATCAGCAAGGAAAAAATTTGTTGCATCCGAACATGCAAGACAAATGTAAAATGAGAAGCTAAGTATAGTCGTATAAAACGTAACTGTGTACAATTGATGACCATTGAGTCATTGACCACCGCGTAAGCATATATATCTCGGGATTCATCCATCATCCGGCTTGAATTAAACCAACTGCTACTAGGGGAGAGCACGGATCAGATCGGTGCGGTTTTAGGGTAAAACCGAAATCGAAACCGCAAATCTTCGATTTTTAAAATTAATAACCGAAAATCGCAACTGAAACCGACGGTTCGGTTTCAGTTTAAAACACCGCATCACCTAAAAAAGATAGAACAAATATATTCTACTTGATTGAAGATTACGTAAAATTAAGAATATGAAATTCATTTGTTTTCACGAAACAAACATGTAAAGTTTAAATAATAAATTATTAAATTCTACCCTCAAAAAAAAAAAATTATTAAATTCTAATATAATGTTTGTGGAAACAAACATGAAGTTCAGTACTGATAAGAATTTTCAAAAACTTTCACCTCAACTATAAGTAAATAAATAAAGAAAAGACATAAAATGAATAGAAAATGAGCAACATAATATTAGTATATTAAGCACAACACAATTAGCAGAAGCAGGGCAGGAAACAAAAGATTTAAAACAGACATACAGTCACGAGACTCGGCCCAATTTTTTTTATCTAAATTTCAAATCATTCACTTAGATTTATAAAAATACTCTTATATTTATTAATTTTAAAATTTTATATGTGATATATATATATATATATATATATTAATAGTCGGATCGGATCGGTTTTTTTGGTTCGGTTTCGACTTATAACCGGAACCGAACATTCAGTTTCGGTTTTTAATTTCTCGATTTCGGTTTCGGCTCGGATTTATTCGGCTCGGATTTTAGCGATTTTTAACAGTTTCGATTTCGGTTTTGGTTTTATTCGATTTTTTGCTCACCCGCCCAAACTACTACTATCTTTCGTCATTAGCGGAGATTTAGGTAAACTTTTCGTAAATTATAAGAATTCAGTTTGTAAAAATTCTAACCCATTTCAATAGTTATTAAGCTAAGCTCGAATTATTTCAATATTTTATTAATACGAATTAAATCTTCGAAATACTTTCGTGAAATTCACCAGCTTAATCGAATTATCATATTTCTATTCTACTATATATCATTAATAAAGTTATTATATAAATGCTCGATACTAATATATAAATTTTAATTTGTAAACGTTTCAATGCACGAGTTTGTTTTAACATTTCATACATTTTTTCATTTGTGTTTTGTTATTGTCTTTGTATTTATTAGTTTTTATAAAATATAATTAAAAAATTGGCCTACAAAAAATATAATATTTTTAGTAAAACTTAACGGCTAAACCCGTAACTCTTTCTATTAAACATAGAAAATTAATTTTTAAAAAGATATTAGAGGCATCTTTCGCTAAAAGCACCCTTGTGTAAAAACACTTAAAAATTTCATAATATAATCTTTTACTTTTCCTTTAATAAAATGTCACTAAACAGATTTTTTACATGCTAAGGTTAGGTCAGTTAACCAATCTCGTGTTAGCATAAATAAAATATCTAGCGAAACCATAATACTGTGAGGTACACCCCATGTAACGTTAACCTGGTCGCAAATAATGTAACGGACGATTACTTTGTACAAGTACAACGGACCCACATCGTTCTCCGTTCGATTTGACAGATGTGAAGTGGGACCCAGCTGACCCCACATGCCTCATAAACATATAATTAAGCATCATGTGACAAAACCAATGCGTCTGGTACAACACAGTGAATAAGACCTATCTCTTCTTCTGTCCATTTCATTAGTGTATAGTGTGTGTGTATCAAAATATAATATATATCATACATATCTTCGTTTACAGATTTGTTATTGGTAATAATCTGCTTTTGCATAATACAAATTGATGTTGATATTTTGAAAATATTGGTCCTTTTTCAATAGACTGGACTGTTACCAGAATTTTTTGTCAAAACTGTCAACGCGGTTAGATATTTATAAGATATAGTGTGTGCGTGTTCTTGTTTATAGGTCTCAAATTTCCTTTTTAGTGTCAACGACGTTAGATTTTCCATGATAGGCAAGTTGGTAGTTCGTCTGTCACAAGTAATAGGGATAGCAAATTCCTCAAACATATGCTTTGCTCCTGTTCCCGAATTGTCCCGAATTACACGAAAATTTATCGATTTCTGACAGTTTTCTAAAAGACAGGAATCAGAACTACTCGACGTTAGATACGCGTTATATTAATTAATTGAATAATTAGTAATTAATTGATATAATTAATCATAATATTAATTGAATGAATTTAATTTTTTTTACTATTTAATTAACCTTAATAATATATTAGTTTAAGTAATATATGCAAGGGTTAAATGGATACTAAAGTCGAATTGCTCAAGTATCTTTTAACAATTGATAGGGTAATTAATCGATAAAATCAGTAAATTTTCGGGATCCGACGTTGATTTCCGATTTCAATATTCAGATTTTATGTTAAGTACGATTGATATATCGAACTAAATTCGAATAAAATGAATTGAGTTGAAAGATTTGTTCAATTTCAACCTGGTTGTGTACCGAATGGCCATGTTCGAATTTTCGTTCTACGTCTACCTACTCTACTCTTATACATTCTTGTTGTCTATAATTTCATGTATTATATCGTTACTGAAGCAGGCAAAATAAGTAGGACTATAGTATAAGTATGGAAAGAGTGGAGCCCATGACATCCCTACCCACTTGTGGTGGGACCAAATGTTTTTGATCAATATCATGACAATGGGCCAACAGTTCCATGTTTATCTTCCCATTACACATGCTCTCTCTCTAAGGGGGGTTGTACATACATTTTTTTAATTGTAGTATTCAATAATTTTGTTGCAAGAACACCACCACACATCACTTCCATTCCCAAATCTAGTAGTAGAAAAGATGTAAAATATCTTGACTTAACATCAACACTGAACGGAATTTGAAGAGAATTTTGAAGAAGAGAATTTTCAAAGATGAACAAAGAAAAAAAAAAAATAGAGATTGTGTGCTTTTTCATCTTTTTATAAACATCTTATTGTTCCTGCTTGCACAAGCTGCTGCTGCTTTATGAACTCAAATGTAAAAGAACATTCAGAAGAGCTCAAAGTTACAGTTTCATACTTCTCTAAAACTTTATATATATATAATTATAAATGTAATATAAGGTACACTATTATAATTTAGAATTAAACAATCCTAATAAGAATTAGGACTCTGAGCAAATAAACTGGCAAACAGAGAGCTAAGGCCAGAAAAGAAAAAAAACAGTTTTAGACAAGCAAGTCATTCAACACTAGTATAACTGAACCATCAAAGCACCACCAAGTCCACCATTACAAAATCAGCAAACTTTAGGCCAGGGTGTTGGCTGAACTTTTCACATAACATTGCAGCTTGAGGTGTTTTCATCACTGAAGTAGTTGGTGTAGGGATCTGATGGTGGTTGCTGATATGGGTAGTAAGGATGCGGGGGCATGTAATTCACGGCCGGAGGGGGTCTTGCGTACATCATAGGGTGGAACCCTTCGCCGTTTGCGCGTTGCTGGTTCATCATAGCTGCTGCCATTTGTTGTTGGTAGTATGGGTTTCCAGCCATCGCTTGAGGACCGCCAGCACCTTGAAAGTAGCCACCAGGAGCTCCACCATTCACCGCCGCAGCTGGCAAGCCTTGAACTGCTGCTTGCATGTTACCCATTTGACCCATCTGGCCCATAGGCATACCACTCATTTGGCTCACACCACCACCACCACCACCACCACTCATGCCCATCATGTTAGGCATAACATTTACACCACCACCACCACCCTGCTTTCCTCCATTACCATTCATTTGGTTACCACCAGGCGCCCCGCCACCGCCACCTCCTCCATTATTTTGGCCACCACCACCACCATTAGGCTTGCCACCGCCATTCTTAGGAGGTCCACCTCCGCCGCCTCCTTGATTTTGATTGCCTCCATTATTTCCGCCACCACCACCGCCTTTCTTTCCACCATTACCATTCATCTGAACAGGAGCATTTCCTCCACCGCCCCCGCCTTTCTTGGCATTTCCACCACCATTTCCTCCATTATTACCACCAGGAGGAGGACCACCTTTCATAAGATGTGGTGGAAGCTGGCCAGGCTTCATACCATTCATCATCATCATACCTGGAGGCATCTGCCCACCGCCTCCCCCTCCACCGCCTTGACCCATCATAGGTTTCATCTTATTAGGCGGAGGAATGTCATCCAATTCATCCTCCAGATCATCATCATCATAATCATCCTCATCACTATAATCATCATCCAGATCATCATCACTAAACTCATCCTCTTCCGGCAAATTAAACTTCACCGCCTTTGGATCCTTCCCGAACGAAGGAGGCATCTTCATGTCCTTAAATTGAGGGGGTAACTTCATATCTTGAAACCCTTTCATCTGCTGCAACTGCTGTAGCTGCTGAAGTTGTTGCTGGTTAGGCATTTGCGGTCCACCCTTTGGCTGCTGTTGGTTATTTCCGCCTTTCTGAGGCTGCTGCGGCTGCCCCTTGTTATTTCCGCCTTTCCCATTGTCATTCTTCTGAGGCTGGTTATTGTTATTATTGTTGGCTTTCGGAGCAGCACCCCACATCTCAGCATGTTTTCCATTCTTTGTAAGCTTCTTGATCAGGGTAGCTGCATCTACACTACCCGAAACCGTAACCTTCCCCTGTTCCGAATCTATGGTGGTCTTGTAAACACCTAAATTTCACAACCATTCATCAAAATACACAAATTTCACTACTTAACTACATAATTACAACATATCTATACAAATCAGAATCAATCCAATTTAACCTCATCCAATCACAGATAAACAATAGCCTAATAACAAGAGAATAAACAAAACAAACATAGAAATATAAATAACTGAATATTCTATAGAATAAACAAAACAAGATTCTAAATTACAAGGAGGGTTTGGAATAAATTGAACATACCATCAATTTTCTGCAAGATTTTCTTCACTTTATGCTTACATCCATCACAGTGAATATTAACTTTAAGGACACAAGTCTGCATGTACAAGCAAAAACACACAATAATTACATCAGTCAAATAAAGATAATACTAACAATCAAAAAGCTATTTGCCATGAGGAAGATCTATAAATATAGAAAAAGACACAAAAGCAAAAGCTAATTGCACTCCAGATAGGTTGAGTTGTCAACAAGCAAAACAAAAGAGGCAAAGATTGTAAATTTACACATAAAAATTCAATCTTTTTGTTTTGCTAACTGTAAAAACTTTTAACAGCTATCAAGAGAGAGAGAGAGATGAGCACCTGAATTTTCAAGAACTCTTCTTTACTCATAATGTAATGGGGAGAATAAACTTCTTGGAAATAGATCTGACTGAGGCGTGAAAGATGTAATCTTGACAAGAATTACCAAAGAAACTAAACAAACACTTGTAATATGTATGTATATTATATATGTTATGGGGATTATTGTAAGAAAACTACACAAAGAGGGGTGTTGAGTTTGTGTGTATTTCAGAGGAAAGAGGAGAGAAAATGGGAGGCGGTCGGTGGAGACATTAAAAACCTCTCTGGGGTGTGTCTGCTTTCCTCTATTTCAGAGTTTCTTAACAGAGAGAGATGGGAGAGAAATTGTGTGTGGGGGGAGAGAGTAAACAAGTGAGGTATAGACAGGCACAAAGTGAGAGGTAGTCTTAAGGTGTTACCTCACACTCATTGTTTAGGCCCTTTATATATAAGTATACATACATATAATATTGTGTGTATATTGGATTTTGTTTAATAACCTACTAACTTGGCTTCAACAGTGTGGCTTCCTAAATTGGCGTGGCTACTTGGCTTGTGGCAGACACTATATACATACACATTTTAGTATGGTGCAACATTAAATACATTGCAGCAACAGTGTTAATTATCTGGACTGTCAGATTTCCTCGCCAAATGTGGGAGATTAATGGATTTGGTCCGTGCAGGATCTTAGCTCGCTAGCTAATCCTTAGATTTTTTTTTTTTTTTTTTTGTTGCTAATAGCTAATCCTTAAATTTTATTATGGTGCAGTGATTTTTTTCGGAACAATGCGTAAAATTGGGTACAAAGTTTTTGTACAAATTGACATAGCAAATAAAATAAAATATATTATTGATGCTATTTATGTGAATAGAGGGTCATTCCAGTCAAAACTTAACGCATGTTATTTTGTACCCAATTTTATCATTAAATCATTTTATTTTTCAATACAAAAAACAAGTTAAACTAAACACTGTAAAATTTAAATTTATGTCACCATTTACTGATTAATTTTAGAATGCTTTATAGTTAATTCTTGTGTGATGGAAGACTAAATTTTTCTGACCATAAATTCGAGATTTTAGACAAAATGAATACATTTAATATATGAAATAATGTACGCATGTGTATAGAGTATGATGCAAGGGGACGGGTTATGATAATTGAAATGATGCATAATAATTAACAAGATGTATAGGATTTTTATGTTTAGATTAAATTTACATGGTTTATGAATAGAATTGGGTTGGAGTGATGTGTTCATTTCATGATCAATTAATCTTTTGGCCCAACACCAAGAAACAAACTTAACCATACCAATATTGAGATAGTACACCTTCAACTTTCTTTTCAAGCTGATCAATGCTTGAAAGTTATGATAACATTGTATTCAAACTTTTAATAATTATAGCACCTTATTTTTATTTTTATTTCTAGATATCGACAATGTATGTTGATTAGGACCATAGCACTAGGTTCACACAGAATCAAAAATAACCCACGGATTCAATTCATTAGACACAAGAATGCAAAGAGTATTTGAAAAATGGTGTCAACAATTTAAGAAATATGCACTTTTCGCAAGCAAAAGCAGAATTTCCATATTTATGTAAAGAAATTGGTACCCTACATATTGAACTTTTCAGGATATTAATTATGGCTAAGATTAACAAAAAAAAATTAGGTGAAAAGTAGCGAAAACTCATACACTACTAATTAAATGAAAATATGGACACTTTCTTTAGTAAGGAAATAAAGATTAGTAGTAGTCATCTTAAAAGTCCAACTCATAATGACACCCTCTAACACTTTGAAGGCTAACCTCTTTATTTTAATAAAATTTGAGAATGGTGCAAAAGTGCCAACCCATTCCCTCTAATTTTGTTATGTATGAGGTCCCATGAGTCTCACATTAGGTTAAGAAATGCCATTTTGTCACTTCCTCTTCATTATATCTTTTAATTTAAACCTATAGTAAAGTGACAAATTTTATTAACTCATTTGATCCCTTGTTTTGCTGCTGTCACATCTTGAATGTTGTATTATTAACACTAGAATATACATTTCCTTCATAACCTTCTTTCTTTTGGGTTTTTCCAATCTCTCGAGTCTTGAAGATCATCTCTCTCTCACTCCCTTTCTTCCCTTTCAAGTTTTGGAGGGGGGGTGTTTGCATGTGAGAAAGAACTAGGCTATGAATGTAATGCATCTAGATTTGATTTTACATGCTTTATTCACCATTGTGTTATAAGGAAATGCATTAAGCTATATTATGCAATGGCATTGCCATTTATGATTAAAGTAACACATGTGCACCACATGTTGTTGGCATGACTATTGCAAAAAAATGAGAAGAACAAGTAGAAGACACACTGGGAAAAGAAACGAAAGCAAGGCAAAAAGTCATTTATGTATATGTGGTATCACTTTTCCAAGTTCTAACCCTTGTTCCATAACTGCATGAATAATGTTCTCCTTCTGCAACCCTTATCTCCCCCACATGTTGGTTGCTTTTTTCCCAGATGAAATAAGCTCGACGGGTCCGGCCGCTAATTGTGTCAAAATACTCTAGAAGTTCAGCAAATTATGTCGTCCGCACTCTAATTTAAGGTAAGGTAAGGTCTGCGTATATCTCAATCTCTATGGATTATTGTCGCTATATGCACTGATAAATGATAATGTAGTTTGCTACTATGCTTTAGAGTGCTATATAAGTCCATACATTACATAGGCAAGGTAAGCAGGTATAATGTGCAATCTCCTGAGCTTTAGGACTCTTGCATGGTACAAACATCAATGTGTTTCATGCATTAGATTCACTGATTAAGTTCTGCTCTGGAGTCATTTAAAGTTATAGTACTGTCTAAATACAAATACACATGATTAAGTACTGAGAAAAAAAAAAAAGAAAGAGAAGTGTGCAAAAGTTTGACAAAAAAGTTTGACAAAGACAACTGGCTGTAAATGAATGGACACCAGCTCATTTTACTAATATAATTTTTGGCAGAACTTGTAAAAATATTGAGCAAATGAATTCTAGAATTTGTTAGCACTCGTCACATAATTATAGACTTGCAATTATTTTTTCCTACAAAAACAAATGTACTTCCATGTCCAGAAGGATTAAAAGGAACCTGCAAGGAAGAAAGTAATTGCAAATAAATACAACTACACCATGGTCCTTCGGAGTATGACTTCTTTTATTAACTATGCCTCCTGCCAGTATGTTTCACTTACCAACTTTGCTTAAAAAAACCTATGTTATCAATTTTTACCGCATTTCTAGAATTTACTGCTTGTACATAGCATAAACCATTGGATATAAAGAAATCACCAGAACATACTCATTAATCGACTCCGTAAAATGTCATTTCGCACTAACATAGACACACGGTAAATCGATCAATGCTTAATGCTTACGAGCTAACGTGTTTTGCATTGGTCTACTAACATTACGAGTATGAACACGTTACGCCAATATAAGAATTGTTGTATTTGTCTACTAAATATGAACATATTCAGCCAATATCATGGTTGATGGTGGCTGGGAGTGCAGTTTCCCGTGAATTGGCCACAAGTCATACATGTCTATTATATATGAATTGATCATGTACAGGGGGATATGGAGAAGAGAGAGAAACACGGGAGACTTCCCATTCAGAAATAAGCAAATAATGTAACTACTATATGCTAGAAATCTGACACATTGAAGATAAGGCAATTTAATACAGAAGCACAAATATTAATTGCATGCATTCTCACAAGCAATGGTCCCTCACCCAGCACCTCACACATAATGAAGAACATACTGGAGTGAAGCTATACAAAGATACAAATAAAAATTCAGAAACAGACAAATCAACACACTATTAACGTCCACAACTCTGCAAGTCTTGTGAGCAAGAGGAACCCACAACTAGCTTAAAGATGCTCTAAGTTTGGGACTCTTATTGCTGCTAACTTCTATGGCAAAATATTCTTTCTTTGCCCCTCCTTTTTGGCTGTTAGTAACATTTCAAAGTAAAAGGGTACCACTCTACTACCCATAATTTTCATCAAATATATTATGTAAAGCTTATATCTTTAGTTTCACTTTCTTTTTTTTAATCTATTTCATGCTCTGATATTCTCTAAAGGTGAAAAGTAACTTGCAAGCAAGGGAGAAGAAAAATTGAAAAGCAAAGATCTTCAGTAACTTGGTGAACAGATATTCCTTGAGAACTGCTTGTTAAGCTGGTCAATAAAAGCACAAAGGAGAAAGGAAAAAGTCTACACTTCAACATCAGGAGAAAATAGATTATAAATACATTAAAGTTAAAGAAATGTTTAGGCAGAAAGAATGTGCTCCTAAATTCTGCTATGATTTTCTTTAAAAGATGATCAAATTGCTTCACATAAACATGTACATGAACAAGCCCACATGCAATTGAGTAAGCTCTTGTATATATATACATTGAACAAATGCTACACCAAAGCAGGGGAAATATGATAACATACTACATATACACGAGGACTGCACACAATGAAAAGTGTAACTGTATTCTACACTCTTAAAAAGAAATCAAAATCCAATTTAATCTCTCACTGACCGTCATTATCAATCTTTATCTCCATGAGCTCCTCAATAGGCTGGCGGCAGATAGGGCACTTGTTTGATTGAAGCCTCAATGTTTTTGCACACTCAGTACACAAACACTGAAACATGGAACATTTTGTATTCAGGCAATCATCACAAATTTGACGCTTATAAATCAGTAGAGCTTGGTATGTCCAAATATATAATAGATAATAACAGTTCATAAAATTTCCATCCAAAATACTGAAAGTCATTAGTTGCTACTTAACAAATTATGCGAATTTGTATAGACGCGCAAATTTTATACTAATAATTTTTTTTAAAAAAAAGTATAAACCAGCTACAGAACAACCCAGTGCAGACTTGAGTCATGTCCAGAGAGTGTATCTAGAACTTACTTCATTTGAAATGTCCTCTGCTAAGCACATGAGATTCCACATATTTTGCATCAAACTTAGATTAAGTTATAAGACAGGTAGGGTAATTTAAAACCAAAGTGGCTGTTCTTTTTATGCTTTACCCCGGAGTTGCTGTAAACATTGCAAAGTTTGTGTATCACATATTATGCTCACCGAACTTCACAAGAAAAAACTAATGGTTCCTTCAGAGAGAACCAGAAAGACTTACTATATGCAAACTTGTGCCAATTTAACAGTGTATAATAGATTCCATTCATTTTAAATAACCTACACATCCTTAGTATAAGAACATCAATTACAAAGAACCTGTATTCTGTTAAGCATTTTCTTATATATCTTACTTGAGGAATGTAAATTTATTATGCACAAATGTTTTCTGTTCTTACTACCTCTTGACATCGAATAATGATATATTATATACACATATAGGAGATATTTTAGATAGGATACCATATGTCGGCATGGAAGCACAGCAGTATTCCTAGGTTCAGTCATGCAGATAACACACTCTTTTCCAGAGTCATTGCCGCTCATGGTTTCTCCAGAGTTTCCAATTCCATAAATCTCACGCAACTCATAACGAACATCATCAATCCACAATATCTGCTTGATAACTCTAACTTTGAAAGGCTCCCTATCTTTCTTTTCCAGCACAGCTTGAGTAATCTGCCTGCGGGGTGACGAATTTGGCGGATGATCACTTTGCACGTTAGCCGAAATATACGGCAAGCACGTTTCAGCAGATATAACAAGCGGATATACATCTTCTGCCATTGATTTTGAAAGATCATCAACCCCAAAGGAACCCAAATTAATTCCTGTTCTGGAAGGCTGGCGAAACTTCTGGCCAGCTCCTTTTTGAAAAGGAACTTTCACGGGTTTATAAGATTCAGGAAATACTGGAACAACCTTACAATTTGGTTCCTCCTTGGCAAAGTAAAAGATTGTGATACTGTGAAACACAATTACCAACAAAGAAGTAATCAGCAGGTATTTTTGAAAAGGATTGTATTCTAATTAAAACAGTGTAGTAGAAGAAATAACAGTTATTCAAAGGCAAAGCATGATGCATATTTCAATATGCTTCTTGCAATAGCGGGAAATACTTCCTAAGTGATTGGTTCTTATATGTTCCTAACATTCAACAGACTAAAATGATGTATATACATGGTTTCTTGCTTTTTTAGCAGAAAAAAGGGCCATGCTAAAACAAGGCATTATCATACCTTTCTAGCAAAGGACTTTGGGCTTGACAAACTGAACTATATTATTAAACTGAACAGGTCAAGAGAAAATTCAGTTTCTGAAACCAACAATATTAGTCAAATGTGCACAATTGTTATTTAACGTCAACAAATAAATTATTGCTACACAAACAGAACATTCCATCAGCGACACGAAAGATAGTTGTCAATAATCTTAAATAGCTCCCTAAAACCTCCCAACTATTGACAAACACAACTCTAAGATTAAATAATTAGACGTGTATGAAAACATTTAAGGTACAAAAAATATACAATCTCGTACACTAACTACAAAAAATATACAATATTGTACACTAAAGCGATCATCACAGAGACAAGGCATAATTATCTCAATCTCACTTCTGTCAATTTAATCATACAGGTCAAGTGAGTCAACTCACAAAAATAGTCTCAATCAGCCATCAACAAAGCTATTTCCAGACATTGTCATTATACTAAAGCACAAGACCCCAAAAACCACAAATCTAAAGATTTTAAACTCCTACCACAGCCAGAACCTCCAATATTATTTCTTTAAAATTATCGTTGCAGACAGCTTTACAGGTAATGAGGAATCCAGAGCTTAGATATGATTTAGGATATGTAGAGCAGGTCACCAATATAAACAATACCATAGAGATTTACAAGTACTAAGAGTTCTGTCCCGACCTTGGAAATTGGTCTTCTCAAAAGTAGAAATTTAGTGCAAAAAAGTTGGTCAGGTGTCAGAATTTCTATCTTTTGCTGAAGGATATAGTTAATGCTGTGCTGTCTGAGGAATTCTATATACAACACAAGGATCAACAATCCTCTTTTATTTTTTCTTTTTTTTTTTTATAAAATTAACACAGGACGAGTCAGATACTGGCGGGCTGTGCCCAATTGATTATAAGTTGTTCTGGACATAAAACCTTCTGGTCCAGTCTATTAGACCTCTATACGAACAACACACACAAGTCACACATACTAACATATAAATAAATTAAACTAACAAATTACATTAGCCAAATTAGGTTCCCTTTGCTATAAACATAATTTTAATTAATTAGCATCTATACCATATATCATATCTATATATAATGATACAATAAACAGCTACATGCATCCATAATCTTTTCACCACAATAATATTGAATTTTATTCAAGATTATTCAAGATTATTGCGTATAACTTCTCTGTTACTTATAAGTTATAAGGTAATACTTTCGATGAAGTTACAGTTATAATCAGAGGTATGAAGGAAAATATAGATTCTTATCATGGTTTTAAAAATTACGAGTTCAGATGGAAAAAGAAATGGTTAATCTTAGTAAACTAAAACATTTACCGAAAAGCCATCTCGTAAAATATTTTAGTTGAATAATTTGTACAAATCAGACTTTTTGGGCTTGATATTGCATCATACCTCTATATTAAGCCTGTAAGTGATTATAGTTTCAGCTATAGTAGCAGACACTTTCCGTGTTTTTCATGTGTTATTATAAACTTAGACTAATTAGTTACCTACACCGATCCACTTTCTGGCCCAACCTGCTCAAATTGTCCGATTTGTTCAGAGTAGGGTGTTATGAGAGTCCAGATTCTATGGACTAAAACACTATCAAGCCACCAATTATTGTGCAGTTACTGTGGCTCAAAAGGAGTGTTAAATTCAGCAAGGTCTGTGGCAAGAGTAGCCAGCAAGTAACACTGTAGCAAGCGTTAAAGAGAAGCTAAGTTTATCTATAAAAAGAGGCTTAGTCTTCCTTCCTGTAATAACAAAACATACCAGCAAACACAGCAGAAGTAGTAGTATAGAAGCATTACATACAGTTCACTGCACTCTTGTGTTCATTATCTTTCTCTGCCTTCTTTCCCTATAGTCAGTCATGTATACATATAATTATGACATGGTATCAGAGTGGGTTTGTTCATGCAGAGAAATCAGAGCTTTTTCTTCTTGAAAAATCAATGTTCTTAAGGGAACTTGTGTCATTTCTACCCAGATTTAATTTTCAATTTAGCCATCCAAACTCAAGTTTCTTAAAGGAAGCTTGAGGCCATATTCTGTTCAAGTTTTGTCATCCAAACCAAAATAAAATATTAAGTGTCATTTCAAAGTTCTCAAGGGGACTTCTGTCCAGATTCAGGTTAGGGTTTTTTAAGGAGAGATTTTAGATCGAAGCTTAGGGTTTTTCCAGGGAAACTCAAGTTTTCTAATCCTAGGGTACTGTTCTACAGCCCAGGTAGCATTCTCTCAACATCCAGTTGTTTACATTTCTGACCCAAACCAGATCCAATAATAAGATGTGCTGCTACTGCATATTCAGGTCAGGCCCTTGACAGTGGTAAAGGGTTGAAAACCCCTTAATAAGGTGGCTATCTGCTATAGTGTTGACAGCAGTTTGTATATCGACATGGCCTAAAATATACTGTGTGGTCAAAAGTTTGAGTCTTGGTATCCCAAAATTCTCAATTAAATAATCCTAAGATAGGTCTATCCCAAGATGGATCCTAAACTCCAAGATAAGTAAATCTCAAGATAGGTCAATCCTAAGCAGGGTCTTCTCCTAAGATTGGTCTAGTTGGACGCTCCGGTTCTTCAAATCCTAAGATTGGTCTAGTTGGATGCTCGAGTTACGCTCATGGGCTCCTAATGTTGCAATCTTCAATCCCAAGATATATATTTTGTCCCAAGATGGGATTGAAGAGTGAGGGGGCGTGTTGAATATCAGCAAGGTTGTAACGTAGGCAAGATGATGTCACTACGGGGACATCATATAACTATTGTAGCAGGAGTAGCCACCAAGTTGTAGCAAGCGTTAAAAGAGAAGCTAAATTTATCTAT
This sequence comes from Anethum foeniculum, assembly GCA_003724115.2. Classification (NCBI taxonomy): domain Eukaryota; kingdom Viridiplantae; phylum Streptophyta; class Magnoliopsida; order Apiales; family Apiaceae; genus Anethum; species Anethum foeniculum. The sequence goes on along the minus strand of PHNY01037355.1, from coordinate 14,096 downwards.
ATAAAGAGGCTTTATCTTCCTTCTTGTTATAACATAACATATCAGAAAACACAGCAGAAGTAGTAGTATACACAATACACACAATTCACTGCATTCTTGTGTTCATTATCTTTCTCTACCTTATTTCTCTGTATTCAGTCACACACACACATACATATATATAATCGTGATAAGGAGGCAATCAGAGGTGGACTTTTAAAGGGGAGAGAAGGCGCAATAGCCCCCCACTCGTATAATAGATAATGTTTTAGATCACAAGTAGATATTTGCAAAAATTTCTAAATTTTTTAAAAGAGTAAAAGTGAATCTGTATATTATGCAGAGTACATGCATTTTGTTCTACTTTTTAGATGTTTATATACAATTATACATGAATAGAAGTATTGCAATTTACTTTTCAATACGTGTATTCTTCTCTAATTTTCTAAACTTTGTATTCTTTTGGTTATCAATTTTTCTTATTCTTCTGGCCCAGCTTGAAAGGTTAAGACTTAACCCAGATTATTAAAAAAAAAAACTAGCTTGCATCTCTCATTCTGGTAGCCTACTTAACTCACTACTGCTGAACCTCTGCAAGAATTTTGAAGACAGCACTGACTGCTGAGAATGAATGCAAAGACCATAGTCGAAGGCTCCCCTGAAGCTGAGGATTAAGGTTCGTTGTTTCAAATTCTTTTATTTACTTCCCCACACTCTTTTTTCTGATCATTTCTTAATGATTTGATGCCTAGCTCTATTTGATTGACTAGAATAATTTTTCCCTGATTTGCCTATTCAGAGATATTAAAATAATTTATCATCATCAAAAACATTACAGAGGAAAGATCGAAGACATAAATAGGATAATACGAAAAATATTGACTATGAGAATCCATTGGTTAATAAGCAAACCCTGGAAAATTATTGAGCTCAATCCAATGAACCTACAATTAATGCAGAACTAAGAATAATAATATTAGTTTGTATCTATTTTATATTATTAGTTAGGTATAAGTAATTGTAAGTTAATTTAAATTTTAAAGTAATATATTATATATATTACTATGATAGGAAATTTCTGTGGAGACCACTATTTCATCGGAGACCTTCGAGACCATATATGTTCTGCAATCAAAATATTACAAAACTTACTATTTTGCGAAATATGTTCCATAAACATAAATAATTCATTAAAAACGTTAAAAATCATTTTGTTCAACATGTATGTTCTGCAAGCTGAATGTTTTCTTACAGAATAATACGTTTTGCAATGTTTTGTTTTACTTGCAGAACATATAGGTTTTTCAATAAAATAATGATATTTGTAGAACATGATTCGCAAAATAATACATTTTGCAACGTTTTATGCAATATTTTACTTGCATAACATATGTGATCTCCGATGAAATAGTGGTCTCCATAGAACTTAACTCATTAATATGCATATTTTAGATTATGGTAGAGAATAAAAAAAAGCATTTGTTTCCTTTATTAAGAAGCTTATTACTTGATAGCTAAGTTTTAGTTTTTATTACATAAAAAATTATAATCTTCATTATTAAAATTATTAAATAGAGTAAAATTATATGAATTGAATTTGCAGATATATTGTTTTTTTTGCCGATTCTCTACGAAGATAGATAACCTTTACCCACCCTTGTCCTACATCAAAGCAAATAATGATCGTAATCGTAGAAGAATATTCAGTTTGAAGTTCCTATATTTCAGTGGTATCAGAGCTACCGTTCCTCCACCCAAACACAATAATCCGCAAATTCAATTCATATAATTCAACTCTACTAAATAATGAAGATTACAATTGTTTATATAATAAATTCAAAAACTTAGCCATAAAGTAAGAATCTTCTTAATAAAGAAAACAAATCATTTTCTTATTCTCTACCCTAATCTAAAATGTTCATAATGATATATAACAAATAAATCTATTCCTAACTAATAATATAAAATAAATACAAACTGTTTTTATAATTATTCATTCTGCATCATCAATCTGTCAATTAACTCAGCAAATCATCTAAAACAAGAGAATGGTAGAGTAACTAGTAAGAAAATCAATCAGTTACCAGTGAGCCACCAAACATGGTATGTGCATCCAACAGCTCAATGTTTATACTCTCAGCCCTCAGAGATAAAGAAAATAAGGCAGTAGTGAGGTAAGTAGGTGACAAGAGAGAGAAAGAGAGAGGCAAAAGCTACTCTTTTCTTAAAAATTAGGTCAACTCTTCAACCCGGCTTAAGAATAAGTACTGAAAATATAATAAAAACCCCTGAAAAGTAGAATAGAATACTTTACATATATATTGCACAAACACATAAAAGGTCGAGTAAAATACATATAATATTTATAATGAAGTATTTAATAAACTTTTCTGGCTCATACTATAAAATTTTTTAAAGATATTTTTGTACGAACCCATGGTAGGGAAAACATTAAAAAAAACAAACTTAATATAAGAAAATAATTTTCATGGCTACATCTGTCCCTTTAAGGATCTACATCTGGAGGGTCAAGTTATAGTTTTAGTTTAACTACCACAAGCGAAAGTAATTATTTGATTATTTCGATGAACTTTCTGTTGATGTGGACTAGGAACAGATATGTTTCGGTATAATGTTAATAACAGTGACAGATTGACAGACATTATTCATAAAAAGTGTTAATTAACATCATAAGTTGCACTAGCGCTACAGTAAACCCATCTAAAAAGTTGCAGTAAATTGTTTCAGATAACTTTCACATTATAAAACTGCACACGAAGGCTGCAGAAATAATATACCTTTGTACCAGTATAAGCAGTTTCTTTTCAAATATATTATAAAAAGGGCTAACTTTTCTCTTTTTAGAAGCCCTTGGAAAGCTTAACATTCTATAATCAAGACACCAATATAGTAAGCAACATTTCTACATCCAAAGCAAATGTTTTTTCTTTAGACTTCGGCATCAATCAATTCTTCTCTATCCCTCATCTTTCTTTTTTACAATTTTATTCTCTCCATAAACTGGTGTTTTTTGAATTGATTCTACACCTTGTCTTGACTGCTGCACACAGCCACTTCACCAGATCAGTAATATCCATATTGCTCCATAAAAGGACACTCAAATACTAGATTTGCAGCCCAGACAACTAAAATTAGTTAACTGACAAAATAACTAGATCCTTAACATAGAGAACATTGGAACTTATGAATTCAAGAACTCACAAAATAAACGATTCGTTACTCCACAAGTTTTTCATATTTAATCCATGTTCAACTCATCCCAAACAATACTTACCAGAAATGCACAAGGATTCTATCCAAGTCAATTATAAAAGTGCATGACCTAGATTTGCTACTTACCCTCCTTTTCTGTTCATTATCATACAATTCACAAACTACGATCTTAACCTAGTCATATACTATATCATCAGTCAACAATAACAATATAACATACACACTTAACAAAATTAGACACACAATAAAATAACCAAACCAAAGCATACCAAAAACCACTACTGTAAGGACCCCTGGATGTAACAGTGCAATAACATCAAGAAAAACACACATAAAAACACCCTTAGCTAGATACAACAAATACCAATTAGCAACATACACCAAAAACAACAATATGACCAAAACCACAATTTCGAAACCATTACCTCCCATCAAACATTGCATCGAAAACAAACGAGACCAAATAACAATCAGAATCATCCTCATCCACCTCAAGCTTAATTGTATCTTTATGTACATTCACATCATTCCTAACTTTCTTAGCTTGTTGCTCCTCGACAAACGCCGCGGGCTCATGAACAACCACCGGAGGCCTAATTGCAGCCCACCCCTGATTCTGATACCCAAAATTGGAGCGACCCATTAACGGATACTGATAATTAGGCTGTGTGTATCCACCAGCATAGTAGTACATAGGTGGTTGAGGAGTATGGTAAGGTGGGTAAGGCTGTGGTGGATTGGCATAAGGATCAGGTGGGTATGTAGTGTAAGTAGTTGATGATGAGATTAGTTGTGATGGTGGGTATTGATTGTTTTGGTTTCTTCTTCTGTTAGTGTTGTTATTGCTACTCCATGATGTACCCATTTCAAAACTTGTTGCTTCTTGTTGTAGAGAGAGAGAGAATTGGGAGTATAGTTCTTGGAGTTGAATTTGAGGAAGGGGGGTGATCAAGAATTGACGCGTTTCAAGAAATTGACTGTATAGATATAATATTCAAGATACAAAATTCCCATAGTTCTTCTCATCAACACGTTAAGAAGAAACATAAATTAAAGGGAAAGAATAGGAAGGAAAGTGCTTTATTTGTAATAAAAAATTAATTTAGGTACTCTTTTGGATTTTTTTTTTTTTTTTTTTTTAAGTTGCACATGGGGGTGGTTGTACATGAGATTTTTTTTCCCCCAGAGATGACTACCATAAGAGTTAACTAAGGTTGAGAAACCATTATTCTAAAAACTGCATTTTTTGATCGACGCCAATCTTTGGGGCATAGTTTTGCCTTTCGCGTTCATATAAATTGTGAGAATTTTGGGAATCTTCCTACCAGTATGAATACCGATACCATGTTGACGAACCATTTACTCTAAAACCTCAAATGTGGTGATAAAGAAAGACCGTTTTCAGAATATTACATCAATATTCTAACAACTAATTTGTTAATTTTATTAATTTGATAATAGGGTGTCTAAGTGTCAACTCATAAATTGGCTTTACATTGAACTAATTAAGACTAAATTTCGTAGCTTGACTTAATGATTCTTTTTAAGAAAACAGCAAAATTTGCAGGCTCAGTGAGGAACAATAACAAACCCATTGAAAAGTATTCTTGTAATGCATCTCAATCTCAACTTTTTCTTCTTTTTTAATACATTAAAAGTAGTGAAAATATTGTACAAAAAGAAGCCGATTCTCTTGTGAACAAGCATCAAACTACATAAATGCCGTATACAAAAATGGTGCTATGTATATGATTCAGTCCAAAATAATTGAAGAGTCTATTTCTGTTTTCATGTTTCTCCTCTGGTGAAATCTGTGGAGGAATCTACTCTAACTAGTATCGGCTGCTCGAGACTTACTTGAGAGCCAACTTTAGAGGATTCTTCGTCTAAGGCTTCACAATCCATATTTGATTCGGCTAAAGCATTATCCAAAGCAGACTTGGCAACTTTAGTAATGCATAACGTTATAACCACTGTGCAGTCGAATAAATTAGTGTTAAAACGTGAAATCGCAAACATGCATCAGAAAGCAGGAAGAAGAGTTCACTGAAATCTTGTTATGATGAAGTTTATGTCTACATTGTGGTGAAATGAAGCCATTTTTGCAAGTTCGCTGAAATTCTACACATTTCATGCCATCATGTTATGTTAGCCTCATAGGTGTTAATAAGAAGGAATTCATGTTTAACCCATCAAAGCTTGAAACAAATGATATAAACAAAGGCACTGCTGCTATTTTTTAACAGAGGTTCATAGTGCATGCTTCCCGCACTGTAAAGATGTCATTGTTAATGCTAGTTGTACATATGGTCAAATTCTTTTTGGGTTGTAAAGCTTATCAGAGCTGATAAAGAATAGGATTCCACAATAATTGCTTATACAAGGCTCAGGAATAGTAATTTTTTAACTCAGAAAATGAAATAGTGTATATGTTATAACTCACCAGACAATACAAGGCCAAAAACAAGGAATGCCTGCATACACAACAAAGAAACAAATGTCATAATTAACAGAAAATAGAAGTAAAATGAGTCTCCTAAACCATATATGGTATGTTCCCTATTAATAATAATTCAATTTCAAGCTTGATCAAAAGCAGTTATGATTTGTGAATGAGCTGATAGTTCAGATCTTGTTGCATTAAGCTCTAACTTCTCTCGAGGAATCTTGATTCCTGAGAGGAACACTCAGAAACACTAATGCATAAAAATCTTGCCACTCACATCCGGATACAAATAATGGAGCTCTTCAATGAGAAATATAAGCAGATTCTGTCGCTCTTACCCAGCTATTTTTTGAGGACTTTCCATCAGTTACATCGGAAATATCCTTTAGAGTTGTTCCAATATACACTAGACCAAGAGTCATTGGCTGCCAAAGACAAATGGGAAGTATATAATTACGTATAAAGGGGAGAAACGTGTAAAGATCACAAATGTAGATATTAAATCACTAAATATTAAGCCATTTAATCATAAGAAAAGGTCCAGAAATCTTTACCATCATTCCCAACCACGAAGCAAGCATATACTGCCCTAGTGGAACCGGTGTCACTGATAAAAGGTAATTCAACATGCTAAACGGGAAAAAAGGAACAAGCCGGAGAAGCAAGACAATCTGTCAAAGAGACCACGCCATTATCCAAGTGATCAATGTTGTAAAATTATGAAGAGTGCCTTCTTGTACTAGTAAATGAACTCCTGAATTATTATGCGTGTTTTTCTTTTGTTGTTGTTTTCTTGTACTCGAGGTAGCTGCAATTAAAAATCAGCAGAAGATTTCTTCTTCTCTATTCTTCATAAATCATGGCCAGTTGTTATAGATCTTAATAATTCTTCATAATTATAGGCTCCTGGATTCTAAAACACACTTTTCTAATTTTATATAATCACAACTCAATGACTCTTCACTAGTATTACCCTAATCAACCTTTCGTCTGTTTTCGAACCAATGTTCTCTCGTGTCGTGTTCTATATTCTCAAATCAATTTTATTCATTGCTGTTACATTTTGATTGATCTGCAATTTTACAAATCTGTAGTTCTTCTCTCATATATAAGCAAATATTATGTGTTTCAGCAGTTTTATGATTCTCCAATAGTTATAGGCTCAGGCCACGATTCTGCTTTTTAGCCGTACTGTAATAATAGTGTTAGATTGTACCTTTTGGTTTTTAATACAGCCTAACAAAGTTGAACAATTTCTATGCAGGATAGCTGAAACAAAATCTATTGACAGTTATTAACATCCTATGGATCATGTTTGTTTAGCATACACAGACACACAAACTGATATAAACAAACCTTAAATCCAGATTTTTCGATGGCAAGTGAAACTGCTTGGAACTGCGGAAAATCCTTTGACTTGGAAATGACGAATGATCTAGCAATCTGAGAAGAGATTAAGATGAGATAGTATTAACATTTTATGGAAGAAACCAATTGATCTGAGTTGATAACCACGGAAGTTAAAAAGAGAAATAAGCTTTGACAGAAGGAAGAGAAGTAGAGACAAACTGTCATAGTCATACTACCAAAACTTTTCTAAACAATGTGTGACGAGCATATGCTAGTAAAAATATTGGCTGCATATAGTTACTGGGTGGCAGAGAAATTTAGAGAAATGAATAGTATGACGTATAGATACTGGTGATATAATGAAACTCTATTTACACAAATCTAGCTCTATCCAGAATTTTACTCTAAAAAAGTGATTATTAAAGACCTACTGTTCTCCCAAGGAGGAACGCCACAGAAGCCCCAACAGTGGCACCGACAGAATCAGCACAAAAACCCACGGGCAATCCGAAAAGATAACCACCACCTAGCTGCAAGAAAAATAAGTTTTAAGTTATATCATTCAAGGAAAGAGAGGCCTTGTAGAGTTTTTGTTTGTAAAACGGCCATAAAAAGTTGCAATATTAATAAAGTATATCAGAAACGGTATGAAAATGTAGAAGACTACTTCAACAGTAGATAGAGCAATAATAGAACAACCTGATACCATCTTCTTTGGGGGATGAAGCAGTAATACTTGGAAACTGGGTCACTAAAACAATTTTGGAACTAATTTAAGTTTAGAAGTTTAGAACACCTTACATGTATCCATTTCATTACTGAAACTCTCTCTCAACTATATCGCTCCAACCAAGACTTCATATCATTCTGATTATCATAATAAAAACACTCAAGTACCTGCTACTTTTATCCAAATTTTCTGATTATATATG
>PHNY01037335.1:0-10548 GCA_003724115.2 Anethum foeniculum | reverse complement strand
CAACTCATTTTTCAAAAATATTACGGACATGTCTATTTAAAAAAATAAAATAATTATATTAAAATATTATTAATACTAACCAATTACCTTTTAAGTTAAACTACATTACCTTATCTGTTTCATTTAACCAAAGCCCCCTTTCTTTTCAAAAATAACATTAACAATGTATAAAATAAAGTAAAAATTATAATTATAAATTACCAACCAATTACCCTTTTTAACTAAAATATAAAATTAATTATTTAAAATCAATTCAATTTAAATTAGTGATATAATTTTTTTAACTTAAATTAAATTTAAAAAATTATACAATATAAACAAAATCCGTGCATCGCACAGGGTTTAAGATAGTATTCCAAAAAAGAGTAAAAAAAAAAAATGACACACACCCATCTCGTTTACGCAATACAATTATATTTTGAAACTTCTCTTTAAGATAAACCTCTTAAATTTATTTTAATCCAAAAGAAATCAACTATAGTCCTCTGTCGTAATGTCCAATTTCTAGAAGAAGAAAAAAAAAAGGAAATAACAAATATATTACTAGCATATAGTTTAGAAATTAGAAATCCCATTTGAAGGGCCAAGTGGTGGAGGCGTGAAGAGTGCGTGTAGATCAACTTAAAGATCACGCGTGTCAGATTATTACATATAGAAACATCACGGCGCCTTGATGTTCATTTATTACATAACATACGGATGTGTATTTACATGTATACATACAACAATAACAACAACAACACTTTCACTTAGAAGAGCCTTGTCTTGTTTGCTAAGTTGAACCAGTGGAGGCGATTAATCGGAACCTAGAACAACAATTCCCTACCTTCGAAATGGTACATTTCAATTTTCATAGGTTACTTTGTTACATATATACATACATATGTACATGCATGTCTGTATTTGTTGTAGAATTTGTTAAAACCCTGATCCGTGGTCTGATTTCATGTTAAATTCTCTCTCTCTCTCTCTCTCTCTCTCTCTCTCTCTCTCTCTCTCTCTATCTATCCATCTCTCTCTCTCTCTCTCTCTCTCTCTCGCTCTCGCTCTCTCTCCACAAATATGTTTGTATGTATGTTATTAATTTTGAATTTGTGGAAGCAGGCATCAAATGGAAATAGTGAGGATATTGATTGGAGCGATGATGAGGTTAGGACATGTAGTTCAGTTTCCTCAGTTTCAGTTCATATTCCAGTTTTCACTCCACCGACTTGCGAGGTCAATTTTTGCTCTGTTTTCCTTTTCAATTTTGATGATGAAGCTCTGAATTCACTTGAATTTTATTAGGTTTTCACTTGAATTTCAATTTTTTGTATGTCTGTGTGTGTGTGTGTTTGTGTGTGTATTTGTGTGTGTATTTGTGTGTGTGTGTGTGTGTCCTAAATATGTTAATTGTACTTAGTTACTGAATTGAGATGATTTAACTGATACTGTAATATTGTTAATGTTGTTGACTTGTTTTATTTAAGTTGAAATAAAGGAATATTTGGGGAAAGGATTTTAATAATGTATATTTTCCTTTTCCCTGTTGGTTATATTGTTATTTTCTTCTATACTGATATTATATGTCTTGTATTTGCTAGATTCTTACTTCTTTTTTCTTATTGTGGTCTATATGTACTTTGTTTTCCCCGTGAAGTCAAGTACTTCAGGCAGCAAGATAAGTGACCGCTTTTTGGAAATGGGGTACCCGTCGAGGGTTGTGTTCAAGGCAATAGAGGAACATGGTGAAGTTATTTTTAAATATTTTTATTGGATTAAAGTGATCGTTCTTTGTAAAATTTGTACTCAGCTTAGTTTCTTTTAATTAAAATGGTACTCAGCTCAGTTTCTTCTAAAATGCGTGTAGGTGAAGATGATGAAGAAGCCATATTGAATGCTATTCTCACTTACTTGGTGAGCTGTTTTTGTCTGTCTAATCATTCATTTTTTATACATTATAAAAGTTTTCTCTGCTCTGTTTTTGTCACATGTATGATTCTGCTGCTTCAACTTGCCTCTTTGCATGGTCTTAACTTCTAGCATTAGGTGGGAATGTAACCCAAATAATCAGTAGCTGCATTAGAAGACGTGCAATGTTTACAATTTTCCTATCATCAGTTGAGTGATTTCCATGTCGAGCACGCAGATTGATAATATCAACTGCCATCTGCATTTAGCTTGTAAGCTGTAGCGAAGTCTGTTTAGCACATCTCTCAAATCAGATACTTGACAGAAAATGCCAGAAGTTAGGAGCCACATTAATAGTTTGTGAAGACTCAATTGTGTTTTGAGAAAATAAATACCGACGCAAGTAGTCTTTTGCTGCACAGTATAAGAAATGCATAAAATTTCATGCATTTTACATTCATCTTTAGAGAGCATGTCAGCATAATATGTTATCTAGTTTGAACTTAATCAGTAATACCATGTATATAAATCAAGATTTGATTCCTATTACCTCTTTTGACTAATTTTATGCTTGAATTGTATATATTAATTGTTCTCAGGCCCTTGAGAATCTTCCTGAAGAGGAAAATCATGTATCTAATGATCCGCATATCTCTGACTCTGCAAGCACTGACAGGGAAGACCTCTCGGATGTGGACAATGTACTGGAATCTCAGGTATTCTTTACTCTTGTTTCCAGTTTATAGTAACAGGTAAGTATTATTGCCACTAAGTTTCACTAAAGGTAATTCTAGGAGTGTGCAGGAAGATAATGGGTAGTCAATTAGTCACATAGATTTATGTTTTCCTAAAGTTCTAGGAAACCAGTATATCGGAACCATAATGAAGTCTTTACTTGAACATAATGAAGTCTTTACTGTAGTCTGCAGGCCAGTCATCAATCAATCCAATTTGTCGTGCAAATTAAATATTATGTCAGAAAACTGGATTGCCGCAAGATATTTAGTTGTATTTCATATAAAGGAATTTCTAAGCCGTGTTTCATAGTATATGCAACTTTATATGTGTCCACATTTTTGCAGGGACAAAATAAATATTTTGAAACTATGAACCTTTTGGAGGATATGGGCTTTCCATATGACGAAGCGTTCGCAGCTGTTAATAGATGTGGTTAGTATATTGTGCTAGACACTATTCACTTGCTAGATAGCTCTTTTTTACTTTCAAATTCATACTTCATCTCTTCAATCTTTTAAGGTTTGGATACCCCAATGGAAGAATTGGTGGAGTTTATTGATGCTGCTAAGATGGCTAAGGCAGATGATCTTCAAGGTGAATATTTGTCAAGTGGAACAGTAGAATGCAATTTACAAGTATAGTGCTTCTATGAACTGTATGAGCTGTCTGATGTGGTGTTGTTTTGCGCAGACTTGCGAGTAGGGTTAAATGATGTTGGACAGCCAAGAAATGGAAAGAAGCAAAAATTTGCCAGAGAAGAAAGGTGGACAGATAGTGGAAAACACATGCCAATAATGATAGGATTTGGAGTTCCTAATGCTGGGATCAAAACGGTTCATAGAGAAATCCCAGCCGCAGGGAAGGGGCCTCCATATTTCTATTATGAGAACGTGGCATATACACCGAAAGGTGTGTGGGAGAACATGAGCAGATTTCTCTACGAGATTGAGCCTGAATTCGTGGACTCGATGCATTTTTCAGCAGCTGCAAGAAAAAGAGGTTACATTCATAACCTTCCAATTGACGGAAGGTTCCCAATTCTTCCCATCCCACCATCCACCATACAAGAAGCCCTTCCATTAACAAATAAATGGTGGCCGAAATGGGATCTAAGAACCAAGTTAAATTGCATTCTTATTCGTCATGGAAGTGCAGAAGATACCAAGAAGATAAAGGAAGAACTTGAAAAATCAGGACCTGATCCTCCTGAACATGTCAGGAAAAACGTGCTTGAACAATGCAGAAGGTATAACTTTGTGTGGGTTGGAAAGAATAAGGTTGCTCCTCTTGACCCTGACGAGATAGAGGTAATAATGGGATATTCAAAGTACCACACAAGAGGTGGCGGGATCAGCACTACTGCTCGATACCAATGCCTTGGCAATTCATTTCAGGTATGCACTGTGAAGAAAAATTAGAAATTAGTTATTTCATTTATTCCTGTCAAGAATTTGTGCTGAATCCCAAATCCCAAATGAATTAATATAGGTCGACACTGTTGCCTACCATCTTTCTGTCTTGAAGAAATTGTTCCCCAGTGGCATCAATGTACTTTCCTTATTCTCTGGCATTGGTGGAGCTGAAGTTGCTCTACATAGGCTTGGTATCCCATTGAAGTTTGTTGTCTCTGTTGAAAGCTCAGAGACTTGTCGGAATATTCTGCAGAGCTGGTGGGAACAAAGTAACCAGCAGGGCAAGCTTATTCACATCTTTGATGTAAGAGATGTGACACTTGGTAAGCTGAAGGAGTTAATGGACATGTCTAACGGCTTTGATCTTGTGATTGGTGGAAGCCCGTGCAACAACCTTGCTGGAAGAAACCGTTATACCAGAGATGGGCTATATGGTGATCAATCTTCACTGTTTTTTGATTACTTTCGAATTCTTGATCTTGTGAAGAAAATTACTGTGTATAGAGCTTATGGTTAAATTAGCATGGGGCTAATTCGCTACAATTTAGTTAACTAATACAGGAGATAAACAGATTCTATGGTTGAGTTTTTCTTTTTTGCTAAGTAATACTGATGGATGAGCTTTTCTTTTTTGCCAAGTGATACTGACGGTTGGTGCTTTATATGCTGCTGCAGCAGTACAATATAATTGCAGTCTGGGATTATATTCAATCAGACTATCCATGATTAATTGTGATTAGCCGTTAATTGGGATGTAAATAACTTTATATCAACATGATAGGTATTAGTGATATCTATTACTCGATCTGTCCCTTTGAAACACTTTCCTTTTTTGGATGTATCATTCATTTCTATACATTTTAAAAAGTTATTTAAAGTCGTAAAGATTTATAATATAAAAATTCAACTACATCCACTACTTTCCTCCACTATACCCATTTTATATATAAAATATTAACCGGTCCCACCACTTTACTCACTTTTCTTACATTTTCTCCTTAAATTATACTTTTTCTTAACCGTGCCCAAACCAAATGTATATAAACACGGAGGGAGTAGTGAACAAATGTTGTTCATGTTTTCATCTTACGTTCATGTTACACCAAACTACAAATAGTAAATAAAAAAAATTATATTTGTAAATATAGAAACTTAAGTTTCAAGTTTAACGCTTTAAAACTATGTTTAAAAACATGCCACTTCAAAAAAATAACCCAAAGTGCAATAATATTATTTAATAATAATGAATTTATTGTTATGTTTCCATATAAGTAGGCCAAAAGGTTGTATACTATACTCTAAATAAAAATTATGTGTCACATTGATAAGATGATATAATTAACTTTGTAATATGGAGATACATAGTTTATTATTACGATAAGCGAACGATTGGCCAGAAATAATTTTTGAATAATTTTTGACTAAAAATAACTTTTTTTTGCTGCTAAACTGCATCTACCTATATATCAGTACAAAATTTATTACTTAAATAATGTCTAATAGCAAATTCTTTGACTTTGTAAATGTGCCAGACAAACCTATAACCTATTAGAGCACTACTATGTGCTAAATTTGCTAAATTTTAACTTAGGAGGTCAAACCAAGTACTCCCTCTGTCCCATTTTAACTGCTTTTTTAGAGAATGGCACAATGATCAATTTTACATTTATTGAGATGTTTATTTGAATTGTTTTTACACAACTACCCCTAATAAAGTCAAACTAAACTAAATTTTCTATTACATGGAAAATACAAGTTACATTAATGAGGGGTAAAATTGAAATTCACTTACTAAACAATGCATGAAAACTAGAAAAAGTTATTTATTTTGGGACAACAACCAAATTCTAAAAAGGGTATTAAAATGGGACAGAGGGAGTAGCTTTTAGACTTCTCCAAAAGATTGAAACCGGCAGCAGCAATATATTTATTATATAAAAGCATTCAAAAAAAAAAGTATCAACAAATATAATGGCAATCCATCTTAAAGAAAGTACATGTCAAGAACATGCATACATTTCATAGTTACAGCCAAAGACATTCACCTTTGATATATAAGGTTTCTTTCCCAAGTTATATGATTTGATATCAAGTCCTAAGATAAGTAAACCTGGACACCAGCAGTTTTTGTCGACTGGCATACAGGACAAGAGACAACCATTCCTTCACAATTATTACACAAACACAAGTGTCTACAAGGCATTAATAAGAAAGAAACTCCTTTGACGTTGCAAACTTTACAAAGCATATTACCGTTCTTCACTGAAATCGTCCTTCCTGGAACACCGGGAACACCAAGAAAGTTAGCTGGGTTAATGTAGGAGGCAGTATCGTCAAGATCACTGTCTCCAAATCCTTCCTTCATTTGTGCAGCACCTTGTGATAATGTTTGTTGGAGATTGGTTTTTAGTATATTAACAAGGGACTCGTTGTACTTGGCCCTGTAGTGCCAATTCTGGGCATCAGCTGCTACCTGTTTTATTCTTTCCATTAGTTCCCTGTTCTTGCGATTTATGTTTTCTATCTCCAAGTCTTTCTCATGCAACTTTTTACCAACACTTTTCTCAATAGCTTTCATAAAAGATACCATCTGCCTCTGCTTTATGTCCTTCACACCTTTTAAGAGGTTTTCCTCCTGTTTACAGAGAATTTAGATTAAATTGAAGTTATAAAGAGTAAGTAGTAGAAACTGCTGCTAGGAGAAGATAACCGTAAAGAACTTGATGGAAACATTTATGCAGTAAAGCATGAATACCCAGCACAACCAAGCACAAAATAAGTATATCGTTTGTAGGTTTAAGTCTTTTATTTTTTGAAACAACAAAAAGATATTAAAAAATATATTTTGGGTCTATCTAAACAATCATTATTCCTAAACTCACAAGTATAACATACAACAGGCGGTTCAAATTCACCCATGTATAATGAGAAGATGTACCTGAATCTTGATATAGTGATTAAATTCTTCTTCCTGTCGTTCAAGTTCATTCCTAAGGTTGTCACCAAGAGACAAGATAATAGGTGGTGAAGCCGCGATGCTTCCACTACCAGAGGTGAGTGAGGAGTTCCGTTCATCATCATCATAAGACAGTCTTAGACCAGTGGATACAGGGTTTTGAATTGGGATACTTGCAACTTGGTCAGCTTCGTCATTGCAGGTGTTCTGATTCAAGGAAAACTGAAGCTTTTGCTGCCTGGAAAGAGTTTCTGCTTCCCTCCCTCGTTTATTAGGTCGAAAGATAGCATTATTATGCTCCAACGCCAGAACTTTTGATGGATCAGCGGTGCAAGCAGCTGGCACTGTAGCACAAATTGGAAAAATATTACATTAACAGTCAGTCTTGTGCTTAAAATGGTAAAGAATAAAAAAAAATATCCACATTTATGGTTTCACATTCAAAAATTACTAATATAATTAGAGAAAGAAAACATGTGCTTTTTGTGTAAAACAATCATTTATTTCCCCACTATATCATGTTCGATGGCATAACTGACAATCATAGCTGTCATCACGACGAGTAATAGGCTTACAACCCAAAGAACCAGCCTCACATCATCAGTCAGAGACACCTCCTCAACAGTGACGTAAACCCTAACACTTATTACTCTGACAATGCGAAGTGTTGCATCTCAAAAGTTTGTCAGCTTTAGTAGCACTAAATAAGTCTATGAGGATGTGAATGCTAACATGCGTTAGCTAGTTTCTTTTTTTACAATCATGCATTACATCTTCTCTAACTAGACTTGTTTAAAATGCTAAAAACTTTTAACTGATCTACTCGAGAATTATTCGTCTTACTTAAAACAGAAAATCGAAGCGAAAAGCAGTCAAGTTCAAAGTGATGAAAAGTAAAAAAGGTTATTAAAAAAAAAAAGAACTTCATTCCAGACATCTAAAACCAGCATCATACTAAAGGCAAGTTCATTAAGTTTATAAATTAAGAAGCTAATATATACTCCTCAAGGAAATAGTTACTTACCATTTCCAAATAGCTGCAGCTGATTAGATGCATTACTATGATACTGCACCCGATTTTCATCAAGAAATACAGGAACAGTTGTATTGCCATTTTTTCCTCCAAACATTTTTCACAGAAAATAGTATTTGTATTTGTCACAAGTACAGTTCCTTTTGCAGACTTGTACACTTAAAGGGTTTCACCTACAGAAAAGAAGAGTGAGTTAGACCAAATGCCTAACAAGAAAAACACCATCACTAAGTTCAAACTGGAATGAAACTTAGAAAACCATTATAGACGCTTCCGACTATGGCACTACCGATATTCATCAGACACCATTCAACTTGACTAGTTTCTCTAAAAAATTCCTCTACAACATAAAAGCGAAGAGACAAAACTTCTCTTTATCATTTCTAGTATATGAATGTAGGAGAAACATAGTCAGATTCTGATGCAGTTTTCGGCCTGCATAGACTTAGCGCCGAGCAATTATAGGGTTTAAGCAACTCATTACTGCGACCCCCCCCCCCTCCCTCTACTTTATCTGGATGAACGTTTTGTGGACGTACCATTTAACTCTACGAGTGCCAATATCCTTTTCAGATAACAACTTATCGTACCAGGTCATTTATGAAGCTCTCAGATATGGATCAAGGCACTATATCAACAAATTAGAGGCCAGAGGACAACTGTGTGGTACATATCCCATTCCCAATAAAAACGAGGGGGGATCATATTCACCATTTCATGAAAGACCTCTCAAAACTGACCTGTTCAAAAGTCCAACTAGAACCTTTTATACTTAACCTTAAGTCATTGGATTATCAGCAGTTCCACTACTAACAATATAAACATATTTCACCATACAAAGTGCGAGAGTGCTTTAGTGTTAGGCAACTAAAGATTCCACCAATTTTATATGCCTGTCTACTTATAAGAAGATGAATAAAATCTTGTCAACTATTCAAGAACAAATGCCTAAGTCCAACTGCAAATTACATGTACAAGATTCTTCATCTAATGATCAAAACAACGCATATGTTCTATCATATCAATCAGAATATATGTATATACTTCTTTAACACCAGCCATATATATTAGTATATGTAAAGCACCACTGTAATATATGTACCAAACATAGTATCATCACCAAAACAAATAAAATGTATACATACATCAAGAATCATGTATAACCAAACATAACATCTATATCATCACCATCTAATCTACAAAAACAAAATTTAAAACCATAAAACAAAATCAATTCATTTCAAGAACCCACAAACAAAAATCCAATCTTTTCAAGAAACAACAACTCATTTCCAAAACAAAGACTTGCCCAGATAAAAAGATTCAAAAGGGTCACCAAAACTATAATCAAAATTCAAAACAAGAAGAAAATGAAGATACCTTGAAAATAGGCGATCAAGAAAAAGGAGGAAGATGAGGGGGAGAGATCTGAAGAAGAAATGTAGGGGGAGAATAAATGAAGGGGTAAGCAGCTGATAATGCTTATGGGGAATCGTAAAAGGAGAAAGAAGGGCGTTGAAAGGTGCGAAATTATTGAATGAATGAATGAATGGGTTTATCGTATCGGTGCGGTGGTGGTTACGCAAACCTTGAAGTGGAGACAGTGGACAACCAGAACGTATATAATATACTACTAGTCTATGTCTATAGTTTCTATACACATATAATATCAAGTTTGTAAATTTTTTATATTTTACAATGCTGCATTATATAAAGAAAATAAATATTTTTTATACTAAAAAGTCTAAAATTAGATTTATGATGAAATAAATTGTCCTGATTATCTGAGTGGGGCCCACATGAAATGATATAATAATGGAAATTATGTGCAAGTATATATACAAATCTAAAATGATGCATTGTCATCTCATCACACTATTCTTCCCACCCATGACCCAACTTCCTTCTCTGCTTTGCTTTATCTTTTTCCCTGTCAACAAACTTGCTCTCAATTACTTGAATACATTATTCAAGAAGCACCTCATTATTTCCTTGCTGTTTTATTTAGGGAACTTATACATGCACACCTCATGTATAGGTGCACACCCTTTTTAGTAAAATTAGGATCAAAAAATAGATTGAAATTAACTATGAACTATGTAAATAAGGGTATTTTAGTCTCAAACATCTACAAAAAAGTGTACACCTATACATTAGGGTGTGCCTCCCTTTATTTATATTTCGTCAAAAAGGAGAAGAATATGTAATAGCACTACAGCAGTAAAACATGTATTCGTGTCCGTGTATATTCCTTGTTTTAATTTAACAAATATCTTCTTCTTTGCGTATTTGATTTATCGATTTTCAACTATATGCTTAAAGGTAAACAATAAGTGCGAAAATTTATAAATTTGAGTAATTTTAATTGACGTTATTTTTGTACATGATCTACCACTGTTTAAGAAAAGTGATCAATCAAAATAAGTTATACTTAAACGCACTTGGCATACGATAGAAAACTCATTCTTTATTTCAAATTTCAAATTATTGAGGTCCTGCAAGAGAGCCAGGAAATTTAT
>PHNY01037290.1:634-17591 GCA_003724115.2 Anethum foeniculum | reverse complement strand
AGTTAGAAACATAATTTTTAAAATTTTCTTTTTTTGAATTAAAATATATGTTTTCTATTTTTATTCACAAAAAGAAAATTTTATAAATAATATTTCTAACTCCTTGGTCAAAACACATTGAAATATGTGCAAAAGTCAAAGCGTCATATAAAAAAAACAGAGGGAGTATCTTAATTATGTACTACTTTAACCAGATCTTTTATTACAATCCCATATGGATCCTTGAAGCTTAAACCTTTAGTAATTATAATAATTTTTTATTAAATAATAATAACAATAACAGTGATTCTAGATCTTGATGGTGGAGCGAAAAGGAGAATAATCTATTGAATATGATCAAATTTCAAAGATTGTTTTTTGACAAATTTGAAATAATCTATTGGATATGATCAAATTTCCAAGATTGTTTCTGACAAAAAAATTCCAAAGATTTAAATTTTTAATAAATTACTTCAAAAAGGCTAAAATGATGTTGTTATAGTACTGGCCTTTTGCAAAATGAAAGCAACTTAATTGCTTATACTAAATCCTCTCCCAATTTGTTGTTGGAATATTCAATTCACTATTATAATCTCCACAAAATATTAACATATACAGATATATAATGATTAAATCTCACCAGATATGGAAACCATTTAAAATTCATGCAATCACAATTACAAATAACACAACAAGTAAATAGTAAAATTCCCAAGAAAATCTCCACCAATATTACAAGACAGCATTTTTTGAGCCTTGAAAGTACCTTTTTAGAGCCTGCTTTGGAGGGAGATTACTTTCTCTCTCTTACCATTTTCTTGCTTTCTCTCTCTAACCCTTCTTACATCTTTGTGTTCCCAACTTAAACCCTAGTTTTTTTTTACTTATAAACTAGTTTCACATTCTTACATTATATACTTACAACCCCTTGTCTCTATAATTGTCATATCTTAGACACACATATATCTCAGTGTTTTATACTGAGTCTTGAAAATGTGTAGCTAGTTCAGATCTGTTCTTCACTTGCATCACTTCAAAATCATATCTTTTTAGTATATGCATCATAAATTTGATCTGGGTGTATGTTTAAATTACATGGGTTGTTAATTTTCTTGATTTTTGAACTGATTTTCTTGATTTTTGAAGTGGTTTTCAAGAATTCTTGAAAAAGATTGGATTTTTATGTGAAAAATGAGTGGTGGGAATGGAAGAAATGGTGGGTTTGATCCAAGCAATCTTCATTTGAAGAAGGAACTTACTCAAATCAGAAAAGCTTCAAAGACACTTAAAGATCCTGGCACAACTTCAACTTGGAGGTCTCCTTTGAGTTCAGGTAGATCTTTGTCTGTTGTTGCGAATACGAATACAATATCTTTGTCTGCTGGTAATAATCACTATTATCATCATTATAGAAATAGTAGTAATGGTAATGTAATTAATGGTGATGATAATAATTTTGAGGAAGTTGGAACTAGTAATGTTAGTAGTGGTAAGGGGAAGGAGAAAGGGGTGTTTTTGTATAATTGGAAAGCTCAGAAATCGGAGCGTGAAAGTAGTTTAGAATTAAAAGATCGGAGAATTAGGTATAGGGCAGATGATGATGAGAGTGAGGATGGTGATGGTTTGTCTTCAGTATTGGGAGAGAGTGTGGATAATAGTGTGAGTGATGCTCGGAATGGTGGGGGTGACTCGAAGAGTGATACTTATATAGGGGAAAAGTATGCTTCTATATTATACAAGTATAGAAATACGAATCTAACACCATTGAGTAAGAGGAATTCAGTGAAGAAAAAAGTAAAGAGTGCACATTCTGCTGCTTTGTGGAAACGCCATCGGCAGCAGAATGTGCTTAGTAAGAGTTCACAGCCGGGATCAGGGCCTGTGCCTTTAAATTTGAGGAGGAATGACTCGGTAAGTTTAGTTGATCAGTCCGATGACACAGGTGAATACCTTAATTCTGAGGATTTACGACGGTACTCAGCAGAATCACCATTGCTGGCACGGCTTAAGTCGTCACGGTTGTTGAGAGGCAGTCGGAAAGAGGACTCTGTGTACTCATATAGTACACCGGCAATGTCTACACGTTCTCTAAATTTGTATGGTGTTAGGAATCCAAGCACCGTTGGGTCTTGGGATGGTACTACAGAGTCTTATAATGATGGGGATGATGAGCTCGATGATAATTTTGACTCGGCGAGTCAGCAAGGATGTGGGATACCATGTTATTGGTCTAGAAGGAGCACACCAAAGCAAAGAGGGACATGCAGGAGTTGTTATTCACCATCGCTTTCTGACACTCTACGAAGAAAAGGAAACAACATTTTGTGTGGAAGCCAAAGCATGTATAGTAGGCGACGTCATGGATTCTCTATAAGTTCCGGTAAGAAGAGAGGATCTAGGACTGCTCAGGGCCTGATTCCTTTGTTAAGTAGTAGTGGCGAGGGCATTGGTGGATCATCACTAGGAAATAGCAATGATGAGCTCTCAACAAACTATGGAGAGCTTGATCTAGAGGCATTGAGTCGTTTGGATGGAAGGAGATGGTCAGCAAGCTGCAGGAGTGAAGAAGGATTGGAGCTAGTAGCTCTAAATGGGGACAGAGAATCAGAAAGCACTCCTGAGAATCTTAGAAGCCTGAGCCAGAAGTACAGGCCAGTGTTTTTCGAAGAATTGATTGGCCAGAACATAATTGTTCAATCTCTTATGAATGCGATTCCTAGGGGAAGGATTGCCCCTATATATCTGTTTCAAGGTCCTCGTGGTACGGGGAAGACTTCGACTGCAAGAATATTTTCAGCTGCTCTGAGTTGCCTTGCCAAGGATGAATCTAAGCCTTGTGGGGTTTGCAGGAGTTGTGCCGATTCTGTTTCTGGAAAGAGTAAAAATCTTATAGAGGTTGATAGCTCCAATAAGAAGGGCATTGGGAAAGTTAGGTATCTCTTGAAAACCTTGTTTTCGGGGCCCCCATCAACCTTTTCCCTTTATAAAACTTTTGTAATTGATGAGTGTCACTTGTTACCCACAAAGACATGGTTAACTTTCCTAAAATTTCTTGAAGAACCACCTCCACGTGTCGTGTTCATATTTATAACAACTGATATTGACAATGTTCCGCGTGCTGTTCTGTCACGGAGCCAAAAGTACATTTTCAATAAAATCAAAGATGGTGACATTGTGGCGAGGTTGAAAAAGATTGTAGCTGAAGAGGAGCTAGATGTTGAATCAGATGCATTAGATCTGATTGCTGTGAATGCAGACGGTTCTCTTCGAGATGCAGAAACTATGTTAGACCAGTTGTCTTTGTTGGGCAAAAGGATCACCACATCTCTGGTCAATGAACTTGTGAGTTTGTACTTAGTACAGCCCTTACTTTCTTTGAGTGTGTAATCTTAATCTTACTTTGTTGGATTTATTTCTAATAGACATGCCTGTGTTATTCAGTTGCCTGGTCTACTTGGTTTTAATTACCTTATGTGCATTATAGCTTACATGTTAGTGAAGTGTAACAAATATTTCTCAATAAGTTAATAACACAGAAGATTTAGTATTTAATGATTCAAGCTTGTTTGTGTAATCTCATGTTTTTATAGGTGGGAGTTGTATCTGATGAGAAACTTCTTGAATTATTGGAGTTAGCCATGTCATCTGATACAGCAGAAACGGTAAAAAGAGCGAGAGAGATGATGGACTCGGGAATCGATCCGATGCTATTAATGTCCCAGCTGGCCGCCCTTATTATGGATATAATAGCTGGAACTTACCACATTGTTGATGCCAAAGGCATTGATTCGTTCATCGGTGGAAGAAGTTGTAAGTAACATCTACTTTATAAGCACAACGATGTTCTTAATAGATGTTGTTTCTTTCCTGATAAGATGTATGTTCTTCATTCCCCTATCTCAACACTGAGTACTCCTTTAAATGTTGATGATTTGTAGAATATACTACTAAAGTACTAATTGATCTGTTTATTTGTTTTCTTTTATAGAAATTGTTTGGCAGAGCAAGAACTTTTTTTTTGATAAATTTACTGCTACTTTTGCCACTGTTTTGCCTCGAATATATGGAACATATATTCTCTAGGAGTTAGCTTGTTGATGCCTTGATGGGCACATAATAAATACCCCGATCCATGTGATTTAAAGAACATGACCTTTTTACTTTAATCTTTTTTAAATCCACTCATCTTCCTAAAAAGATAAATTATTTTTTATATCAGCTTTAATTATATGAAGCTATGTTATCCAGACTCAGGTTAGGGGTTGGACACAGGTGCGTATCCAAGTGTAAGATTCTTATTTGGAAAAAAAAATTGGATTTTGTGATATAGATTCGGAACTGGACATGGGTGCAGGGACTCGGGCATGTAAATCTATCACATTAAGTTTTATATAATTTATATGCAGTGTAAAATCTTAAAAACAGTGGCTACTCCCACTAAATCATCTACACCTAAATTACATATTTTCATTTTATACCATGAAGTCAAAATAAAACATAAGAATAAAGACTTCCACGGACCTTGCTCTCTACAAAAAGTTGATAGGAGGCCCCTTATATTTCATCTTGAACTATATTGCTACAAAGTGAAGTGTCAGACTCACATCCAACACCCATGTCATGTCTGTCTACACTGGTGTGAGGAGGAAATCAGATAGTCTGGGTAACAAAAAATGAAGTACCATTATCACAAGGGGCTACTGGCTATCTGAGCTGTGTAGTTTGTACCGTACTAAATCTGCGTTTGAGAATTAACGGTCCCAGAAAATTGAAAAAAAATAACAGTAGTTTGGTGAAAGTTGACAAAAATGACATAGATTCAACATGCATGTGTCATATGTGTATATGTCGAAGATAATGTTTTTATAGTTAATCTTTAGCCGTATTGGTTGTATATCTTGGAAAATCTCTGTTTCTCGTAAATTTTAAAACGTTGTTTATGTAATAGTGGCAAGTGGGCATAACAAAAATAATTAGGATACCCCATTTCCAAATGTGTATCTTGTACAAAATGGGATACCCCATTACAAAGTGGGTACCTCATTGGTTACAAATAACCACAGAATTGTCATTTTTGTTATTACATTTGCCTACTTCCCAAAGATGATGTGGCATAGATTCAGAATGCATGTGTCGTACGTGTCTTTATAATTTGTATATGTCAAAGATAATGTTTGTATAGTTTAACCTTTAGCCGTAAAATTTAATACATTGTTTATGTAAATGGTGGCTTCTCCAAAATTCACATTCTTCTCCTGAATGCATGCAAAATATTTGTGTGCATTGACCTTTGTAACTAGAGAAATGGCTATGCCATTTTTCTTTCATTTGGTTAATCTGTACTTCTACATTCTGATGTGAACTAGTTACATGGTGATTAACTTGTCAGTTGATATAATTTACCAAAATTAAATATGTAATAATCAGTTACATAATAGTGAACCACACACTCATAGCATCCCCAATGAAGGGAGTACTATCTATTATTCTCTTTCACACATCAATTTGACATATCTTACTTAATAAAAATATTCCAATAGCACACACTCAAAAAAAGTATTATAGGGTGCAAACTTTCACATATTATTATATGATATTATTTATTTATGATACCATATTGGTTTAATACAGTCTAACAGTCATGTGCAAAGATATCATTCCTCCTTTCACAAGATTATTTTTTGTTAAAAATGATAACATATGCTTGATAACATTTCTGCAGTGAATGAAGCTGAACTGGAGAGATTAAAACATGCTTTAAAACTTCTGTCTGAAGCTGAGAAGCATCTGAGGGTTTCAAGTGAAAGATCAACATGGTTCACTGCAACCTTATTGCAGCTAGGCTCTGTACCTTCACCAGAGGCCACTCAGTCAGTAAGCAGTAGGAGACAAAGCTCTAGAACAACTGATGAGGATCCATCAAGTACTTCTAAAGAAGTTATTTCCCAAAAGCTGAAACCTGATATTCAGTACACATCTCGGAGGTCAACATCTCCAATGTCCTTGCATAAAGCTGCTCACCAAAAATCAACCAGTCAAGATGATCCACTTATTCTCAATTCAAAACCGGCTCAGAGCCAATATTTGAAAGCTGATTCATTGAGTACCTCACATGGAAATTTTGTGGCTGAAACGACAAAGTCAAATATGTTGGACGATATATGGAACCGATGCATTGAAAGGTGCCATTCGAAGACGCTGAGGCAATTACTTCATAATTATGGCAAGCTTGTATCTATCTCTGAAGTTGAAGGTACTTGTATATTAATACACCTTTAAGTATTACTCACTACTGATTCCTGATGGAGAGTAGAAATTTAGTTCTTTAGTCCCTTAATTATTAATGTTTTTAAGTCATGCTGAAGAGTTTCCCTGGCGTTGGCATTAGTCATTAAAAATTTTGTTTTTCACTGTTGAAAAGTTCGCTGTCTAATTGCAATTCACTGTCTTGTAATATGTTGTTAACATTTTTTATCGAGTAAATACGCTTTAGAAGCATCATTAAGTTAATATATTATATTGTTTCCATGGCTACACAATGTGCCAAATATTCATCTGATTCCCTACAGCCCAAGATCTTATAGTTTTAGTCTTTATATATCTGTTGTGAACCTCGAATTCCGGTTTGTGCGTCAAAATATCTGCGCCATATTTTGTAATGCAAAGTTAGCTAGTATGATACACTTAATGCGTTGATTATGACTACATTTGCTAATTATTTTTCTAAAGTCCCAACCTTATTACGGTTAAAGTATATATCTTACCAGTGTTTTAAACATGCTACTGCCTTCTGAATCTTGGTATGGTTTGGTTGCAGGTGCTTTTGTTGCATATATTGCATTCACAAATGTCAATATAAAACTCAGAGCTGAAAGATTTCTTAGCAGCATCACAAATTCATTGGAAATTGTTCTGCGACGCAATGTAGAGGTCAGAATTGTACTTCTACCAGAAGATGATCCTTGCATAAATAGTGAAAGACAAGTGGCTTTGGTCGATCCTATGGTCAAGGAGCACCAAACTCAGGTAATTAATTGGCAGAATTAAATTATTACTCCACAAATTACATCATTATACTGATCTCGGTTCACACTAGGTGCCATTCAAGCTACCAAGAGGAAGCTTCAACGATCCTGATGTTATGCTGGCTGGAAAATTTCAGTCAACTTCAGAATCACCATCCCTGCTGGTCGATGAGAATGTTGAAACAAATGGATCAAAAGAAGAAAGAGAGCTTGTAGTTCCTGCAAAGAGAATAGAATCAATTATTCATGAACAGAGATTAGAAACTGCATGGTTGCAGACTGCAGAAAAAGGCACTCCTGGAATGCTGAATCGTTCAAAGCCTGAGAGGAATCAAGTCCTGCCTCAAGATGGCGTCTACCATCAAAATCAGATAGATTTGATGGATCCTGCAACCTTGACCTCTCAGCACTGGGAAGATGAGTTGAAAGATGAAATTAGTGCCTTGAAGATATATAATGGAAATGAGGTTACCCAGAAAGGTCAAGTTGGGAAAAGAATTGATCATTATCCAATGTCGCCAAGCTTATTGCACAATAGCAGCTATAACAGCAATTTCAGTAAGGAAACTATGTAAGTATAAAGATTCTTTGTCTCTCAAGTAATATGCTTCATAATGCAATTGTTTGATTTAAATGATTTATTCAGTCAATTAAAATTCGTCTTAAGCCATAAATACAAGATAGTTAGATACTAATTTTACACAGACGTTGGAGTGGATTTTTGTAGGCCCAATGAAACTTTCCTTTGAGTAAATGTGTGTTCTGATGCGGAACTTCGCTAGTATTGAGATTAATTTGCAGCTGCAAGTACATATGCAGTCTGTTAACATGTGCCAGAACCTAAAACAAGTAAACTTCAGAAATAAAATGACTTCTATAAGTGTTACTTTGAATCTGTTGCAATGGTCTTAGCATCACAATCTTGATACAAAGTAGGCATTTAATAATATTTGACTTATCAGGAAGAAATTTATTTGTGATATATTGCATTATTAATTACCAATAATTTAGAAAAATTATTGATTTCGACCTTGCTGTGAAACCAATTATCATAGGGGTTATGAATCAAGCTCAGGAGCTGGAGGTTGCAGTGGGCTTTTCTGTTGGAATAACCACAAACATCAAACTAAGGGGAAGGTAGGCTGCATAATTTATTTTTCTTACCTAAATAGTTCCTTTCTGTTACACATTACATTGACAAATCCAATTTTATTTATGTCACCAGATTAAGCAAAGGGCTCCTGTGCGTAAGCATAAAGGTGGTCGCTTTTTATGGTTGGGAGAGTGTGCAAAGTCGACAAAAACAGAGGAAAGAATTAGAAGATAATGTAGATGAGCTTAAGTTTATTATTCAGGATTTGCTGTCAGTTCTCTTTAACTTTCATGTTCATCCTCCCCCCTCATGTATGTATTTTATGCGCGCTGGCAATTTTATGGATATGAGAAGGTGATTACGAATATAGTGTAAAGTTTTAACTTTTTACAATTGGCTTCTGCAATTTGTTGGTTCAGCGAGTGTTTTATTGGTCAATAAAGCAAGGACATTTGTTTCAAAATCTTTTTGAGTCAGTTTTTAGTTGGGGTTCAAACAGAAATAAGCTTAGGACTAGAAGTAAGGTTTTGTACTTTGTCATCTTTACCGGAGCGGGATAGGGTTGTCCTGAAAGTAAGCAAAGTAATAGGTTTTAAGTAATACAGTAGGTTTTAAGATCCTTACTACCCACTTTGCAACATTTGCAGCATAATTAGACATATGCAGGAGCTGTAGAGGGATGTCATATGAAATAAATGGAAAGTCACTTTGTAGTTCTGTATGGGGTTAGAATGTTGTCATCATTAATTATTTTTCATCGACCTTAATTAAAGGTCACAGTTTTAGAAATGGCACCAGGCTCCGGAAACTTTTGCTCCGCCCCTGGGTTAGGTGCAATTACCATGAGTGCAGAAGCAGAAGAGATTCATGCTAATGACAGCCTCTGTTATATCCCAGTATGGTAATGTTGCAGCAGTTCTTTCGCGTAAATATTGTCAATAAATCGTACATTGGACGTATTTTTATGTGAAACCAATGCAGAAACTATCACAGAAATAAATCAACATCAGCCAAAGATGAAAATCTTGGTACACGATGAGCCAATGTGGTACCTGCTCTTGGTACATGAACAGAGCTAAAAATATTAAAGTTACCACTCATCCTAACTATATCATCATAATAAAGCATCAATGGGGATAAACCTTCACTAGTTTGATTGGTATTCTGGACCACAGACATCGCATCAAATTCCAGTACCGCCCTAGCATACCCCTTTCGAACAGCCACTGAATTCCATACTTCACAGCAGCAACCTCGGCTTGTTCTACCACCCATCTCGCATTAATTCTTTTAAATTCTGGGACAACACCACCTAAACCCGCTCTCCCACCAGTCTCCATATACGCATCTGTATTCCCTTTTACACCCAGCTGAGGCAGTAGAAGTAAACACCCTTTTTACTCTATATAACCTCAACCAATTTGGTAAATTGCTTAAATATCAAAGTGATCACTCCACTGAAGGCCATATACGCATCTGTATTGGTTAACTTTTCATCTTCATAACTTTCTGCTTTTAGTAGCATCTGTATTGGTTAACTTTTCATCTTCATAACTTTCTGCTTTTAGTAAGCACTCGTGAATTTTCTCATTTCTGTAAAAGCACGCAGCTCATAACAATGTACAGAACACACTTAAATCTTCCTTTACAATTTTCTCTTGTGAATGATGAAGAAGGTGTCTCTAAAAGTAATCCCAGAAAGTTACTATGTGCCCAAATATAATCAAAGAGGGAGTGGATCAAAGTCTCTTCTTCTGCACCACATACCCTGCAAGTTGCGTTTGTAATTATGTTTAAATAGGTGATCATGATGTCTTCTTGTAGCATCTGACTTTAATAGAATTTCGGAATTTATCAGACCTGTATCTAGGTAGATGCATCACCTCAAAAAAACGGAGTAAAGCATATCATCCCTCGTTAGCCAAAAATCAGTCCAGAAGTTCCCTTACAACATTCGTAGAAGTAGTACCTCTTCGCCATGTAAACGTGCTTCCACTGAATCGCATATCTCGAAGAAGACAATGGTCTATTGCATTTCGAAACATTACTGAAGGAAGTTCACAGTTAATTCACATACCACTCTATCATTGTGATAAGTTACCTCTGTATCTAAGTGATATGAGGAAAATGATTTAATGACTACATAAATGTCTCTCCACCAAAAAGCCATTCCACCAGATCTTTCGTTACTGCTCAAACATGACCCATGAACAAATTCACATTTATTTTTAACTCTCTGAACTCTTCGTGCATCAATCATCGTCTTCATCAAAAAGACCATGTCTGGCCGATCCCTCCAACATCCCGGAGGGCATTACCTATCCAAGGGTTGCCAAGTCCCTGGCAGTTCCAGCTTAAAATCGCTATGCTTCTTGATAGGTGATGTTTTAACTTGCTTCTCCCCAACTTTTTCACCGCCTCCGTGCAGTCTTTGCATTTTCCACAGTTCAACTCAGTAGTCTTTTCGCTTCTCCCCCACTTTTTCACCATCTCCATGCAGTCTTTGCATTTTCCACACTTCAAGTCGGTAGTCTTTTTCTTTTCTTGATAATTGAACACACATACGCCAGTAGTCGAAATCTTGACCTCCCTTGGAGAAGCCAAGGCCTCAACAACTTCAACTCAGTAGTCTCATCGGAAGGACTGAATTTTGTCTGAGAGTATTCAACTAACGGGGGCATCGATCTTAATCTATTTTATATACAAATTCTCATAGTTTAATTATGGCAAAGTATTTGATTCCCAATTAATAAATTTGCTCTCACCTTTCTCGGCAAAGTATTAGATTCACAATTGATCAATTTACTTGAGCTGGCAAAGTTTTATGTAGTATATATTATACATCCATTCTAGTTTGTTTTTACTTTCCAGTCACCTTTTTCCGACTTTATACGAATCTCTTGTCAAGACATTTCAATCCTCCTTGCTCCTTTGGAATCTTACCAGAAATTTTCAAAAATTTACCAGTAAAGTATGTTCTCCGATGCTTGTGTGTGTGTGTTCAGAAATACACACCAATGCAGAAAGAATAGAATGAAAACGAAAAACTTTGGTGCCATAAGATGGTGCAAATTTATGAATATATATAAGATGGTACAAATTTCAATCTATTGTCCATTTTTTCCAACCAAATTGAATTGATCACACAAGTAAACAGACGCCTAACATTTTTTCGTAAAACACACGACTTCTTGATATTCCAAATTTTGATTCTTTACAAGTCCTCATCCAACTCGCAAGAGTTAAGGTTTAACAGGTCTTTAAAGAAACAGTACTCTAGATGCCATCAAATCTCACACCTCTAACTCATACATGTTTTATTTAACAATAATATGGGAAACACAATGCTGCAATTCACTTGAAGCTCCTTTCATGTCATCAGCACTCACCTGCACAATCCACTACTAATCAGAAGAGAAACAATAACTAATATGAACTTTGGTTGAACCACCACGTAAAAAAACCAAAATATAAACAATTTTAAACAAGATATATCACAAGAACACAATTATACATTGAAGATCAAGCAACAAGAAAATTAATAATTTTTGTGCCGATACATCATGCATTCACTTGACCAGTTAAATTTGACACTTTGCATGTGACACCCATGCTCAAGTAAATTGGCACGAAGACCTGGAATAATGAAGCAGTCTAAAACCATTACATTTCCGTCCATGTTGACGGTGCTTACAATGACAGCTACAGGTATAACACATACGTAATGGTCCACCAAGCACCTAACAGTGCCTAAAATATGACAGCTTACATACCTTGTTGACACTTTAATTCTCTATATATCTCTTTAGTAATTTGAGAAATCAACAAAGTAATATAATAAACTAACCTTGATTATTACATAAAATTCTGCTACACAAAAGCTCAGTATATCAAAAATAAAATATATTTGAAAAAAATCACACAAAAAATAATAATCATAAATTGTAGAATCTGTAAATATTAAGAACATAATTGGTCTATGTTTACAACTAAAAGTATGAGCAGACATCATAAATTGGTGACAATATACAATTTCTGCTTATAAATACAATATGAATTCTGTTGGAAATGGTAAACATAAATATATATTAAACAGAGCTTCTAGCTAAGAAGCATGAGTGCGGGTGCACAGTACAGGGGATATGAGAATTCGACAAATAAAAAAAAATGAGGATACGTTGTGCAGGGGATATGGAAAACATTAAAATATAATAAATATATTTTATATATAATTCAATAAAAAAATCAAGAGTGCATTAACTTAAACTAAATAGTCAAATATATATGTTTATTGTCCTTAATAATGACTCAATAGCACATCTAGTGCATCATAAAGTACTTAAGTGATTAAGTACCTAATTAACATAAATATTATCTACAATAACCACACCCATTACTCACTATCTATATCTGTTTTGCCTGCCCATTTTAAATATTTAGTTTGTAAATCGTGGATAACACTTTTAACATACAGTACCCCGTCGTCAATATATATTTACATATACATATCCAACGAAACAAGGTTAGACAGACCCACTTATATTCAATTAAAGAATCTTGTTGCTGCGAGCAATAGAAGGCAACGATGCCAGCTGAAGATATTGGTTAATGTTGGTGTAAGTAAATATGTCCTGGATTTACGGGGAAAGACTATATCACACTACCGAAATCCCCACAAGCTGATAGAAAAAAGCAGTGGCAAGGACAGGTCTCCGAACAAAGGGGTGCACAATTTCGTTGTGATAAACAATGAATAATCAACAAGAACCTTTGGGATGAAAAGATTGAATAGTTATGTTCATATATTTTGTTTATGCCAAGAGTTCAACTCACTATCAATGCAAGTCAAGGAATTTAAACAAAGAAAAGATAAGTGTGTGGATTAACCACGGCAAACCCACAAAGTGATTCAACCACACAAGAACCAGTACCCCAGGATTTCTCAACTGTCTGAGAACAATTTTTTGAAATTGCAACCCATAATGTGAGAAATAATTATTGAATACGATAATCAATCAAAGTTTTCTTATGAAAAGATTACATCTAAAATAGGAGTAAATTCACAAAACAGAAACATCTAGTAGAATCCTAATAACAAGAAAACTAGTAATAGGGAAATAAATCCTTTTTATTATTGAACTACTATATTCTAAAATACTTTTAATAAACTATTTATCCAATACAATATGCTTTATAACAAATTCTACTTAACTCTGCTCCTAAATAACAAAAACCCATTCACAGCCACCTCTAGAATTACAATCCTGAGTATGTTTTTGTAAAATATACAACTAGTCTCCTAAATCAGGAGGTTCATGTGATGTGCCATCCTTGGCTTCAGGTGGACATGAGTATAGCTATGACAGGAAAACTACAGGACAAGCAACTGCTGCTGGATTTTAAGAAAGAAGTTACAGGATATTCAGGCAAAAAGTAAAGTCTCCGCTGACATCAAGGACATGAGAAATACATGATTTATAACAGAAACAGCCATAATAACAAGGAACTGTAGCTACAAGGAAATTTTTTAAAATAACTGAACAGTTCTATGGCACAATTGCTTGCAACTAAAGTTACCTGGTTCTCTTATGCATCTGCTCTCCCACCCTTCTTAATTAAAAATATTAGTGGAGTCCATATCTATGGGCAAACTAACAGAAGTAGCAGATTAAGAAACTCTGACATGGGTGCACCAAACTAATAGTTATTTCTTCAGAATTCAAAGGGAAGCGTAACAATGTCTCTATAAAAAATCGATGTAATGCAGAGAAGACAACTTCAATTTGAGGACCCGACCTACTGAAAATCACTCAATTTTTGAATTTTGAGGAAGGAACTGCCTCTCTCTTTCATTCTGATTCCCCTTTCACTTTTCTATTTCAATATGGGATACCAAAGGCTAAACATTTCACCGTACCTCGAGTTTAACCTATTATTCTCCCGTCGAGTTTTACTTTTAGTCATTTTTTGAAATAGGCTAAGAGCTCAATGTAGTATGAACAATAATATAAAAAAAGTGATTTCTGCAAAGGAGATATTAAAAATGATGACATCCTTTAACCTGTAACCAAAGGCTATGTTTGTGCATGGGATTAAGTCAGGGATTGGACTGTAATCTTTTCAATTATTTAGTCCCATGTTTATCTAGTAAAACTAGCAAAGGGATTGTACTAGTAGTCCAGGAATTAAAAAGGATAAAAACATAAACTAAAGGAGAGGATTAGATAATACTTGGCATTAGGAGGTACTAACTTTCTATAAGGAAACAATGGAATACAACCATACTATCATGGAAACAATGGAATAAGATAACACTTCCTACTCATTGATCCCGATATTTCAATGCTGTTCTGACTTATGACCGAAACAACCCATTCTATCATGAATCCTTAAAACTAGGAAACAACGGAATACATTACAATACCATCCAAACCAAACAAACAAATTTCCCCCAAGTTATTAAAGCATTAACACTACACAATTTTTTCTCCTCACTTGAGCTCCAACGAACAACTCAAACAAGCTATTTAGTTATTTATCCACCACAGCTCGGAAATAACATATCACCCACTGCATCACTAAACTAATCAACACCTAGAACGGAACAAAATCAGACACAATACATTCCACATATATACACACAACACGACAAACATCGATTAAAAGTTACAAAATCGACCAAAAATACTAAAACCAACATCGACCCACAAGAGAACACACAAAACCCACCTCAAAAAACCAAATCACAACCCAAAAAAACAAAACCCTAAAAATCATCAAAATTGGGGAACTAACAAACTGACATCGAAAAACAATAAATTAACAAAATTAACCAAAAGGGGTTGTAGAAAATGACCTGTTTTAGTGAGAAGAGTGAGATTCAGAAGCAGAATGAGAGTGAGAAGGTGCGTAGATCTTGTCATAAGCCATTTCACCCACCACATAAATTCCAAAAGCTACAAGAGCTATGCCTAGCCCAGGTGTTGCGTGACGGAACTGATTTGAGAGCATTGGGTGTTTTCTCCACGCGTCTCTCCTCCTGAAGAACTCTCCTGTGGGTCCCAGTTCTTTCGCCATTTTCACACAGTGTGTGTGTTTTTTTGTGTTGACAAGTTTGAGTGTGAAATGAAGATGTAGATTTTGGAAATGTGAGTGAGTGTTTGTTTGTTTGGGATGTTTAAATTGGAATGGGTTGTTATAGGCCCAAGTGTTGGAGTGGCTGGCCCATAATGTGTTTGCAGCCCGCTATACTCGGGTAGAATTGTAGGACAAAAATAATTAATTTATATGTTAATTTTATGATAATATCATGGTTACAAATTTCATATATCGGAATACATCGGTTAAGATACCAAACTAAACCAAGCATACTCAGTATATCCCGCTTAGATCGGGGTCTGAGGAGGGTATAATGTACCTAGACCATGTCTCTATTCCGAAAATTAGGGAGGCTGTTTCCGTGAAGACCCCCCGCTTAGTGCAGATACATGTGTATATGTGTCATAAGCCCATGACTGCTTCATATGGGACTTACCCATGAACGATGGTTGAGATACCGATTTATGATTTATGGAGCAATTTTTTAAAAGTTGGATAATTTATTGATGATTTATTGGTGATTTATCAAATCGATTAAATATTTTTGATGATTTGTCAGTAATTTATCGACTTTTTGAAAAGTCAATCGATTTCCATTTTTATAACAAATGATAACATAAATTAAAACCAATAAATCTTGGCTTACACACTAATTCACTACAAAAACACTACCCCATTTTTAGGAGAAAAATTGGCCCACTCTTTTAAAATACTTTCACTACACAATTAAATTTATTACTTCTATTTAATCTTATCACATAAAAATTATAAGTATCTATAAAGAAAGCACTATTCCATGTTGCAAACAAAATGGCTAAAAAAGCAGTTGCGAAAGCAAAAACTAAGGCGTATAAAGAAATGTATAGGCGTTTAAACACTAAAGAGGGGGTGAATGAAAATTTTAAACTGGCAAAGGCACGTAATAGGAAGCGACATGATATTAGTTTAGTACATTATATTAAGGATGATGCTGACCGTATTTTACTACATGATACTGATATTAAAGCGAGGTGGGGCAGGTACTTTTATGAGTTGTTTAACGCTGCCAGGGGTAGGGATTTTGTCTTTGACCAAGAGGACATTCACTTTATTGAGCATGATGTTGGTCTCAGTCAGGATATTACGATAACAAAAGTGCGCACAGCCTTGTGTATGATGGGTAAAGGTGAGACGGTGGGTTTAGATGAGATTACAATTGAGGTGTGGTAGTGTTTGGCAGATAATGGTGTTCGTTAGTTGACAGCTCTCTTTAATATTATACTTCAGACAGCGAAGATGCCAAGTGAGTGGAGGTTGAGTGTTGTTGTACCTATCTATAAGAATAAAAGGGGATGCCCAGAGTTGTAGTAACTATCGTGGTATTAAGTTGTTTAGTCATACAATGAAACTCTGGGAACGAGTTATTGAGTGCAGGCTTAGAAGAATTGTTGACATTTCAGCGAGTCAATTTGATTTCATGCCTGGTAGGTCAACGATTGAGGCGATTTATCTCGTTCGCTGTCTCATGGAAAAATATCGAGAGCGTCGTAAGGATCTTCATATGGTGTTTATAGATCTTGAAAATGCGTATAATAGTGCTCCACGTTCAGTTATTTGGGGATGTTTACAAGCTCAAGGGGTTTTGTCTGAGTACATACGCATTATACATGATATGTATTCAGAGGTAGGACATGTGTTCAGACACTATTAGGTGATACTTAGTTTTTTCCAGTTGAAGTCGGGCTCCATTAGGGGTCGGTGTTAAGCCATTACTTTTTATTGT
>PHNY01037272.1:0-11485 GCA_003724115.2 Anethum foeniculum | reverse complement strand
GGGTATACAGGGATAAAGATATCAAACCACATTTGTATAGTAACTAATTGTGAGTCGACCCATCTTATTTCTTAGCTAATGTGATTAGACAGGTCTAAATTATTTTAAGCTTATATATTTTCGCTAAATGTGAATTCTCTATGTAGTTGAAAGTGACTGGAACATGGTTCTTGACTCTATATTTTCTATTACTATGATTTGTATCTTCTATTGGCTTTCTCTGAACTCAATGTGTTGGGCCTTCGGCCCACTTAGAGGACTAAGCCCAATAAGCCCATAAAAGGGGACTATTAATAGACTTGTAACCACTAAGAAAATGGATTGGAAATATTGAGACTTAACAATGGCGCTAGAAGGAGCTCTAACCTCGTCCTAAAAAGCACAAAAATAAACAAACAACCAAAGAAAAAAACTCAATTCGAGCCTCAAAACTCAAAATCGACCTTACAAATGGCCAACGAAGAACAAGAAGCAAGTAAACTGTTAGCTCCGAGCACCAAAAAAGTGGCTACCGTGAAACGCCCGGAGAAGAGCAAGGCTCCAGTAACTCCCTGGAACTTGTTTCCAATTGGAGATAACCAAAGCGGTAGCGAGAGGCCGAGTAGATCAGACCCAATGAATGATAAAAGTAGATCTCATGAGGATACTCGAACTCGAGTCCTCACTCCTCAAGGTAAACAAGTCCTAACAAGCGCCGCACGACTACATCTAGAGAAAATCAAGCGACAGACAAAGCTCCTGAAAAATAAGGTGCGGTTGTGGACAACCTTAACAAAGACGAGGAACTACGCCGTCTGGATAATGAACGAAAGGTGCTAATCGAAAAGATAAAACAGAGAAAAGAGATAGCACGGTTACAGAAGGAGCTGATATAGGTCTCGGAGGGACACGTCTCCTCGGAATACCAAACAGGTAATTATGAATCTTCATGGAGAACATCCATGGAAAGCGGATACTCACGAAGAGAAGAGTCCTCAGACCTAATTGAGAACTTAGCAATGACTTACTTAGCAGCAGGGGTTAATAGAAGTAGACACAACTTACTGCTAGAAGAATTCTTCGAAAAAGGCCCCACAACACTCCAAGTTGCTATAGAATTATTCGAGCATAGATTGACGCTACAAGAGGCAGTTGGTAGCATTCAATCTTCCAAATCTTCAAATTCACGGTCGAATAGGACTTCGGATCTCTCCTCCCAGTGGGAATATTGCCGAGCTGATCGATCCCAGAGAGGTGACAGAACCACAACCTAGAAGTCCCCAGTTCAAAACAAACAGGAGGAAAAACCTTAGACCACCTCAGATAGATCTCACACTTCACGAATGCCCCCCTCCAAAACAAAAGAGTTGGCCTCCCAGACCTCGGGAAGAGCACGACTTCACAAAGCTCAGCGTTGACAGAACTCAAATATTAGCCATCCTCAAGGAAACTCCAGGTTACAGACCTCCAAGACCCATGAACCCCAATAGACCTCCAATTAACAAGTTCTGCGACTTTCATGAAGATACTAGGCACACCACAGAAAGGTGCTACCAGCTCAAAAATCTGATTGAAGATAAAGTCCAAGGCGGGGAACTAGCGCATTTTGCTGTCAAAGATAGAGTCATCGATGTAATTTCAGGAGGATACTCCGCAGGAGGAGCCTCTAACAGGTCAAAAAAGCTTACGCAGGAGAGGTGTGTTGGGTGGATTCGAAAAAACCAAGGAAGAATCCCTCCTTAGTCATTTCATTCTCAGACGAAGACTATGGGGAAAGAACAATCGAAGATCACCAAGATGCGTTGGTCATTACTAAAAAAATTGGGACAAACATGGTGAAAAAGATACTAGTGGAAAATGGAAGCTCGGTTGATATACTTTATCACAGTGCATTTTCAAGAATGGACCTCGATGACAGAAAGCTAAATGATGCAAAAGATATCCCGATATACGGCTTCACATGAAACGTAGTCAAGGTGGTGGGGGTAATTGACCTGCCAGTGCTGTTTGGATCCCCCTATGTCAAACTTGGCATGTGATAAAATTCCACGTAATTAACGTCATCTCCACATACAACGCCATTCTAGGTAGTACAACCTTGGGAGCACTAAAAGCCATCATATCGTCTCCACATCTAAAAATGAAATCCCTACGGAATTCGGAGTAGGAGAAGTGTGTGGGGACCAAAAGCTATCAAGGCAATGCTACATAGGGTCAGCCATCCCTAAAAACACGTTACTTCGGAAACCTCAATCAATCAAGTAGTTGAAGTGGATCCAGGGGATATCATCGAGATTCCAAAACCTCCAAATTATGAACCAGTCGAGCCCGTTGAAG
The DNA here is from genome assembly GCA_003724115.2 of Anethum foeniculum. Taxonomy (NCBI): domain Eukaryota; kingdom Viridiplantae; phylum Streptophyta; class Magnoliopsida; order Apiales; family Apiaceae; genus Anethum; species Anethum foeniculum. Next base: position 9,169 of record PHNY01037272.1, on the reverse strand, counting down.
AAATCTTCTTAGTCCCAGTGAACCTCACAAAACTGTGAAAATTGGAACCAAGCTATCTCTAGAAATTCGACAAGACCTCATACAGCTCCTACAAGAGTTTAAGGACATCTTTGCTTGGGTTCCAAAAGATATGCCTGGCATACCAACAGAGATAGCCTTGCACCACCTGAATATCAGGCCAAGAACTCAAGCTGTAAGACAAAAAAGAAGGGTATTTTCCAAAGAAAAACAGGAAGTAATTGAAAAAGAGGTCAACATGCTCTTAGAAGCGGACTTCATCAAACCAGTTCAGTTCCCAAAATGGATAGCCAACACCGTCCTCGTTAATAAAAGTAACGGAAAATGGCGAATGTGTATTGACTACTCCAATCTCAACAAAGCCTGTCTTAAGGACTTCTACCCCTACCCAACATCGATCAGCTCATCGACTCCACCGCTGGAAATGAAATTCTATCCTTTATGGATGCATTCTCTGGGTGTAATCAGATCAAGTTGGCGGATGAAGACCAAAATGACACAGCCTTCATAACTCACAAGGGAGTCTTCGGATACAAAGTAGTTCCCTTTGGCTTATTAAATGCGGGAGACACCTTTTAACGTACAACGAATACAATATTTGGCCCACAAATTGGAAGGAACATCCAAGTCTATGTCGATGACATCGTGGCCATGTCACCAACATCTTCCTCCTATACGAAGGATCTAAGGAAACATTTGAAAGAGTAAGAGCTCACGACATGAGGTTAAATCCCGTCAAATGTTCCTTTGGTCTAAGCGGGGGAAATTCTTAGGATTTCTTCCAACTCAAAGAGGTATTGAGGCCGCTCCTAGTCAAATCAAACAATCCAAGGCATAGCAGCCCCCAAGAACCTCAGAGAACTGCAAGCTCTCACGGGATCCATAGCAACCCTAAGGCGCTTCATCCCTCAATCTTTGAAAAAATACCTCCTGATGTATGAGGCAATTAAAGAAGCATCCAAAAACAACATTTTCAAGTGGACAGAGGAATGCGAGGAAAGTCTACAAAAAATAAAAGGCTTTCTCACCTCACTACCAATCATGACCAAGCCTTTTCCATGTGAACCTCTCAAACTATACTTATCAGCAGCCGACCTCACGATAGCTGCAGTACTTGTCAAGGAAGTTGAAGCAGACCAAAGACCCGTATACTACACAAGCCACACTCTGAAAGAGGCCGAAACACGGTATCCAAACATCGAAAAGCTTGTATATGCTTTGGTCATCGCAAGCCAAAAACTGCGACAATATTTCCAAGGCCGGCTAATAACGGTCATGACCAATCAACCTCTCCGTCGAGTCCTTCATAAACCCGACATGTCAGGAAGACTTGCTTCATAAACAATAGAACTAAGCCAGTTCCACATCGAATTCTAACCAAGAACGGCAACGAAATCTCAAGCACTAGCTGATTTTATCACCGAATGCACTTTCTCCACCTCTGAGCCAAGAGAAATAATCCCCAGTACAGAAAACAAGGCATAGGTCCTATTCACGGATGGCTCATTCACCTCATAATCGGAGCAGGAATCATCCTCACCAGCCCCAAAGGCTTCGTTGTCAAACAGATCATAAAGTTCAAATTCTCCACCACTAACAATGAGTCAGAATATGAAGGCCTCATCGTAGACCTAAGATTGGCACGACACCTAGAAGTATCAGTCATAGACATTTTCTTTGACTCACAGTTGGTAGTAAAACAGGTATTGGGAGAATTCAAAACCATCAATGAAAAGATGGCAGCATATATGCATGTCACTTCTACACTCCTACAGTCTTTCACCGCATGGACCATTAGCAATGTCAACAAACCTGAGAACCAGTGGGCTGATGCTTTATCTAAAATGGCTACCTCGGACACTCCAAAGCCCGCAGACCCTATATACATCAAAGAAATACTCCACCCTTCCATCTTGCGGAAGGACATCAATTGCGTAACAGCTCAAGAAGACTGGAGAACCCCAATTATCAAATTCATCCAGGAAACTTTCAATACTGATGACAAACAGGAACTAAGGAAAATCATCATAAAAGCAAGAAACTATTGCATGATAGAAGAAAAGATGTTCAGAAGAGCCCTAGTGGAACCTCCACTCAGATATGTCGGCCCAGATGAATCAAAAATAGTAATCGACGAAGTACACTCAGGCATATGTGGAAACCACCTGGCAGGCAAAAACATGGCCTTAAAAATCATCAAAGATTGCATGTTCTGGCCCACGATGCGCGAGGAATGTGAAAGGTACTCTAGGCACTGTAAGCCATGCCAGGTATATGGCTCCATGAACAACGGGCCCTTTGTGCCCTTCAATCCCACCACTACTCCATGCCCATTCTACATGTGGGGTATCGACCTTGTGGGACCTCTCCCAAAAAGCTCCAAGCAGTGCCAATACATCATTGTAGCCGTTGACTACTTCACAAAATGGGTAAAGGAAAAGCCGCTCGCAAGAATCAGAGAAATAGAAGTTGTTCACTTCTTCATGGAACACATAGTGTTCAGATTCGGAGTTCCCAGAATTGTCATCACAGATAACAGAACTTAATTTACAGGTGAAAATTGGAAAAACTCCTTAGCAAAACTCGAAATTCAACATCTCAAGGCTTCGGTAGCATACCCCCAAGCGAATGGCCAAGTGGAAATCACAAACAAAGCCATCCTACAAGCCCTTAAAAAAGACTAATGGAAGCCAATAGAAACTGGGTTGACGAGCTCCCTAACGTGCTATGGAATCTACGAACTACACCAAAAGCTTCCACGGGTCAAACTCCATTTAGAATGGCATACGGAACTGAGGCAGTACTACCAGTAGAGATAAGCTAAAAATCTCTAATAATCGAAAAATTCGACCCAAGAAGCTCCGAGGAAGGACTACGCCTCAACAACGACCTTCTCGAAGAACTCAGAAACTCTGCTCAAGCCAAAGTCTCCAAGTACCAAGAAAAGGTCGTCAAACTCTACAACGCCAAGGTTAAACCTAGAAGTTTCAAAGAAAACGACCTAGTACTAAGGGAAGCCGCGGCCTCAATACCCTCAAAAGCCAACAAAATGTCATCACCCTGGGAAAGACCAGACAGGGTCACAAAAGTCATCAGCTCTGGCACTTATCGCCTCTCTCACCTAGATGGAACTCCAATAACGAACGCATGGAACGCCATCCACCTCAAAAAATTATACCAGTAAAGATCCCCGTAACATAAGAAGTACTCCTAAGTTATTAAGTTATGATTCAAGGAATTCTGTAACATCGAATTACCTTTGCAAAAATTCGATTTCCTAAAAATAGATTGAGAAGTATTCTCAACGGTTGTAACCTCCTTCTATTTCAAGAATGGAAAGAAAACCCCTACGGTAAATTTTCTCGTTTCTTTTTCTTTTTTTAACGTAAGTAGAGTATCTTCAAAAACACACATCGCACACCTCTCACAATAAAAGTTCAATTTCAAAAAATATATATAATAAAGGCAAGATAATCTTGAAATCAAATTCCCTTAATATACACACACACACACATACACACAAACACATAACATCTTTTTATCTTTCCAATACACTACATGTCAACTCGCCACCAAAAATAAAAAAACCCAATGCAATCTCCCGAAAATACTCTTCAAAAATTCGACAACAGGTAAACTCCAAAACTTTAAAGGAAAAATGCTACAAAACAGCCCAAGACAACGAGAAGGCAAAGTTCTCATCGCCATGCAAACAATTATACAATTCAAAGGTGAAAAACTCATGAAGAAAACACTCCAAGATCAACGATCATAAGACATACTATATATACTCCAACGCGGAAGAGTCAAAGCAGAAACAAAATAAACGAAAGGAATAGTTAACCAAAGGACCCCCCTATGGGCGATAAATTCAAATAAAGCACCAGTCAGACGGAGCTAAGCAAGTTCAAAAAATACAAACAAGCCATAAAAACCAGCACAACCAAAAGTACAGAAAGAAAATTACAAAGCCTTAGACGGGGCCAGGCCATAAAAAACTAAACATCATCATTTTCAGGTTGATTGAAAGACCCAGTCCCTCCGCGATCCACCTTCTTCTCAAGATCAGCAAGATAACACTCAAATGAGTGCTTCTTAACATCCACCCCAGCATTGCCGAAACGAGCACAACACTCATCATACCCTTCATCAAACGACTTGAGAGCTTCGGCCTGAAAACGGGCTAGTTGAGCCTTGACCTCATCCAAACTCGCAACCAAATCAGTCTTCTCAGCAAACCAAGCACCTTCATTCTCCACAAGCTCAGCCTTAACGCCATCCATAGCAGCCTTCATATCAGAAACCTCAGCTTGTAACCCCTTCACATTGGCGCTCAATGAATCGTATTCCGTGATCAGCTCAGACTTCTCGGTTAAATGGTCAAAAATCTAGGTAGCAGAAGCATCCTTCTCCTTGTTCAAGTCATCCGCAACCTTCTCAAGGCTCAGATTAGCAGCTTTCAACTCACCCACCTCGGAGCGAAGCTTCAGAACCTCATCGACATCAACAGCCTCACCAAGGTGAAGCAACCTCTCCAGCTCCCTAGACAGCTACAGAAGCAACAAAGGATTAAAGGCAGGATAACAAGGAAGATATTCAAAAGAAATAATGGTAAGGAAACAACACCATACCTTGTCAACATAAGTGTTACATAAACGGAAACCACCTCCAAAAGACCCACCAGCAGCACTCGCATCACCAATAACTCGGGTACAAGACTCCACCCCAACTTTAAAGATCGTCAACACCCCAACAGAGCTCAGACGCGGCAGTGGCTCCTTGAACTTCTTACTATGATGAGAACAAGAAGAGGTCCCATCAGGATGCCTCTTTCTCTCCTTGTCTTTCACCAAAACACTACTAGGCTCAGAGTCACCCACCGCAGTGATATCAGAAGCAAAAAACAAACCTTTGGAAACAGCCTCAGGGCCCCTCTCCACAACATCATTAGCAATAACGGTAGAAGCTCCAGGAGCCCTACTCTTCACAAGCCTTGCGAGAAACTCCTCAGTAGGCATCTCCTCGAATAGCTTAGACAGCTTCTAAAGCTCAGGACCAGCCACTGCAAAAGAACCACAAGTCAACAACAACTCAAAATTTTAATTAAAAGCAAAAAATCGTAGTTCTGTTTTCTCAAAAGTAAAGCAGCAAAGATAATCAAACGAAAAAGAAGGAAAGGCATATCCTACAGTAATGCCTATCTAAATTTCTCGCATCAATAAAATCATCAACCCTATATTTATAAGAAGATCTATGAAAGGCTTGCAACTCTTCAAGCGTCTTGGAGCCTAATCGGTTCAACGACCTCACTCGAGCGGGACAGAGGGTCTGCCAGGGCCTAATCCGACTCAACTCACGACCTCCGTACCATGCCCACTTCTCATGCCACCCGGAGTTCGACCCAGGCGCATCAGTAAGCCTTGTACGACCTTCCTTCTTGTCAAAGTAGAACTGAACCCCAGTGCTCTTCACACGGTATATAGAGAACAGGAGGTCAATGGTGGGAAACTTCCCCAATTCATGACAACGGGCTATAACCCCATTAATCTGAAGGATTGCATTAGGGACCAATTGACCTAGACTACACCAAAATGCCTCAAAAACAAAAAGGTAAAAAGGGTGCATATATAATCGAAAGCCATACTCAAAGTAAACATCAGGAATGACATGGCGGCCAAGGCTCAAAGGTGTCCATATACGGTCAGCAACGTTTGGAGAAAAAACAGCATAACCCTTGGAAAAGCTATAATACTTTGACAAACGATCCAAATCCAGAGGACTCTTGGAATACTGACTAGAGCTATTAAAAGATTTGTTAGTCTTAAATTTCACACCTCGACTAGGTCCAACAACATTATCCATAAAAGGAGTCTGCGAAGACGACCCAGCATTCAACAAAGTCTTAGTACCGGAGCTCATACCCTCACCAGGAGACAAAGTCTCAATCTTCAAAGGCTGAGAACGGCGAAGACGATAGCGAGAACGACCACTACCACTCACAAACCCCACACTGCTAAAAGTATTATCGACTCCCCCACTCTATCTACCCTCAGATTGAGACGAAGATACAACAATAGACTCCATAATAAAGCAACAATAACTCCAAGAAGAGATAAAGAAAAGAAGCAGAGACAAGAAAAATCAAGAAAGATGAGGAGAATATACCTAGAGAGCACAAAGCAAGAAGAGCCACCAAAAGGTTGTTTATCTGAAAAAATGAAAAGAAAAGCGTGGTTATAAAAGAGTAAACAAAGAAACTCAAAGGACTTTTCACTACTACAACTTCCCAGAAACAGATGCACGAATCAAGAATGAAATGCATGAATCTCAATGAGTAAAAGGTAACAGTTAGGGGGAAAGAAACGTATAAGTCACACAAAGGAAAAACCCCTGCTGGGCCTTATAGAATAGAGACACGTGTCCAGTCTTTCAAAATTCAGTAAACATATGTACAACGTATATACAGTTTTCTTTTTATTTTTATATGACCCCATGTAAAAGTCCATAATTAAAAGATCTAAAGATCTTTTTGAACTGAAGGGGGACTGAATGTTGGGCCCTAGGCCCACTTAGAGGACTAAGCCCAATAAGCCCATAAAAGGGGACTATAAATAGACTTGTAACCACAAAGAAAATGGATCAGAAACATTGAGATTAACACAATCCTTCATCCTTTATCTCACCCACAATGGTGTAATATGTGTTACTGATGTCTGATGATTTGTATAGTGGCTATGGGATTCTACCAGAAAGATGGATATGAAAGTAGGCATCGACAGAACCTTCCGACTGACTCGGAACCAACTATAGTTGAAGTGGAAATTGCATTTTATAAGATCCTAAAAATAATAGTCTTGAACCCTCGACTTCTTATTACAGAGCATATGGTTGGTCGTAAAGGTAACGGAAGACAAAATAGCTTCAACTGGCTAATCCATGAGAGACAAGAGCACACAGAGCTATAGTCTATAGATAGCTGCCAAGGATATACCTATCTATATATGTATAAACAAATGGAGGAGAAGATGGTGATGAGACAGGAGTAGTCTTAAGGGGGAGTACTCTTTAGTCTGTAATGAATTTGTAGGTGTGGTCACCCATCTCAACTATTTTGTATAAAGGTAGTCAGCTTATATTGTGTTTTGTAGTGTAATTAGGAATATAATGCATGTTTTGTAGCTGGATCAAGATCTATTTCCATATGGGTCGAGTGACACACAAATGTTTGATTAGCTACCAAGTGCAACCTGGTGCAGCTCTATATTAGTACTCCTATTTACCCGTGTCACTGTTAGGAAAATAGACTAATTGACACAACAATAAGGCAGTTATATAACAAGAATAAACAAGAACAGGCGGAAACCAATTGACAAATAAAACACGAAGGCAAAAACAAGATATATAATCAGAGATTGTAATGAACAAGAGAGAAAAGAAATCACTTAGCTCTATAGGAGCTTTCAAAAAATCTGATAAATAAGAATAACAGCTGAGTCGCCTAGCCCTCGAAAGATCTAGACTGTTCTTGAAGTGATTATTGCCCCACTTACGCTGTGTTGGGTTGCAGCAATATCTCTTCCAGGATAAAACAACACACAACACTTCGATCACAGACTCGTAGTACTGAACATCGACCTGCACCTCAGTTCACCCAGAATTCCTATGTATTTTATCTGTATAAATGTTTGTGGAGAGAACATAGAGATATATTGATAGCAGCTAGGGTTTCAGATGTGTATTTTCTATATCAATTCCATACGTTTATGTTCTGTATATAATACAAAAATAAAAAGTAACAGCAGACAATCCATTAATTAAAATAAATATTCTGACTTAAAACACATTTAGTATAATATTAATCAGCATCAGGATTTTTGTTTCAGTTACGGGCCCATCAGGATTTAATCTGGTCAAATACTGATACAGCCATCAGGATTTGCTAACAAATACTGATGCTCATCAGGATTTCTGACCCATCAGGATTTGTCAAATCCTGGTGCAGCCATCAAGTTTTATCCCCGTCAGGATTTGTCAAATCTTGATCCAGCCCAGCACATCAGTACTTATCAAATACTGATACAGCTCAGCTCATCAGAGTTAAATACTGAAGGCACCTGTAGCACATAAATTCTGAGCACAATATTCATATTAAAATTATCTAATAAGTCCATATTTATTTAATTAAAACAACAGTAAAATTCCTCGCCCAGGTCACCTCGGGTACGCGAGACGCCGAGACATTCGCTTAAATCGCCCTTCGACCCGACCCGAGTCGTGGCGTGGCGAGGCGGCGGCACGCGCGTGTGTGTGCGCAAGGCCCACACTACCACCATGCACACCCATATGCCTTAGTAGTTGTACACTACTCTTGCACATGATTCTATATAAGCCACTCAACCTCTCTTTACAATATCAATGTGGGACAAAACCCACAACCTATTTCAAGCTACTAACTTCATCTCAATTTCTTTATGGATTACACCAAAAAAATGACTTAGATCCAAACATGAAAGTTTAAGTCCTCATAGCAAGGAACAACCTCCAACAATTAGTTTCCGGAAATTCCATCAAGAACATATCTAAATATGCCTCAAACTTTCCATTTTCTAACAATCCCCCATAAATCCATACAAAAATGCATATCAGATTTATCATGACTTAATTTTCAGAGTTGGTACCATCCCGGGTTTGAACCCTCTTAAATCCCCTACTTCGACGGCTACCGGATATAGATGGAATGTTTCACCTTGAATCTCTATCCGTTTGGTGTAACCACGCTTCATAGACGACGGCAAGTCAAAGGCTATGGTGCAGATCTACGGCTTTGAGACGTTATAGTCATGTCTCGATCCTGTTCGTCGAATGCTTCAAGGAATAACCCTTTCCTCTAATTATGACCTTNAATTACATTCGCTTAGCTGGGCATCTCCAAAGATGTACTGCTAACATCTCGTCTTACGACTTGACCCCATTCAGAGTTCTAAAAACTCTTGCTATACTAGCAGTTTCAGTACCTTTTAAGGCTTCCAGGGGATAGACTCAGATACGTGAGTATCTAAATATATATAGTAAAGGTACTACCGATTCATCCTTACAACTTGTTATTACCACATTGAATACACTTTGAGGGATCTCCTCTCAGGTGTATTGG
>PHNY01037164.1:10870-22998 GCA_003724115.2 Anethum foeniculum | reverse complement strand
TATGCCCAATCACGAACATGAACAGTGTTGCTCATGTTGTAGGCCCAGTCACGAACACAAACGAAGTTGGCCGTGTCCAAGGCCCATCACGGACATGGATGAAGCAGTCCATGTCGTAGGATTTTTAACGTGACCCGAATTCAATGTTCTACATGGAAACAACCTCTTCAAATGAAGGATCTAGAATCCACCGACTAGAAGAGTCATACTTACCTTCTAACACGGAGACTTGTCCACTAAGACTCCTAACCCTAATCTGAAACCCTAGGCTCCACGCCTATATAAGGGGCTATACCCCTCACCTCAGAACTACGTTTTTGGCTTGATTATCTACAACACAGAGATACGTAGGCATCTCGTAAAGACCGGTTAGTCTTGAACACGAGTGCAGCCATTCAAGCTCGAAGCTCACAAACCCTAGCATTAATCACGAACGAAACGTTAGTTTTTATTCCACAACAACATGGGTCTCTCGTCGATTTGAGAAATTTAGAATAAGTTTTATTAAATTAGTACGGTGTATTTTAAATCTTTAACTAATCAAACCGACTCTAGTTTGACTTAAATTTTTATATATTATATAATTAAAAATAAAAAAATTATATCATTAAAAAGTAAATTTCATCTTTCTTAATATATAACATTCAGTTTTTAAAATAATAAATAGATAATTTTTAATATTTATAATTTGTAGTTTGGTTAACCTTGGTTTTTGGTTATCCCTCATCACAGCCGTTAGATTTTTCAAATCAAATGATTATAACCGTTAGATCAAAATACTAAAAATGTTAACAAACAAAGTTTTCAGGTTCGATTCCCGCCAACAACATATTAGATTTAACATTTATATTATTATTTCTAAAAATATAAAAAAAGGTATATGATTTAAATCTCATTAACCACCTATTATTTTACTATTTACATTATCAGAAATCAGAACACTCGGAATAAAATAATAACTAAATAATAATTAATTTTAATATTTAATCACTTATATTATAGTTATATATAACAATAATAAAAATAAAATTTTTAATAAAGCGCCTGCATCGCACGTGTTTTAAGTTAGTATTATTAATGTGTTTAAAAACAACAAGTTTTACTTTGAATTTGTATATATATATATTTTAAAGTGATATTATTTTCTCATGTTTATATAAAAAAAATGTATGTAAATATTTATTTTGCTATTATCAATATTTTTAATTATGAATTTTGAACGTACAATAATATCTTTTATATCATAAATAAACAAGAATTAATTTTATTTAAATTGTATAACCCATACTTATTTTATTATGAGATGACCCTAAAACTTCTGTTGAAAACCTATATATACCGGTAACAGGTGAGATAGAGAAATAAATGAAACAATAATTACGGTATCAAGTAAATGAATGGGTACCTAGGAGCTTTAATTATAACAATTTGTGTCTTAACATGTGTCTCCTGGCACTGGTTAGCCAGCCCCATTTATTAATATATTTTTTTTTTGTAATGGCAGGTAATCAGGATAGTAAACTCGATGTCAACCAAGTGGGATACTCTAGTAGATACAATTTATTAATGTTATTATTCATTTTATAAATTTGTTTGTAAAATAGCTTGACCCTCCTCCCCTCTAATATTATAAAATATTCTCAAAAGGATATTTGACATGGGTCTCTCGTCCATTTGAGAAATTTAGAATAAGTTTTATTAAATTAGTACGGTGTATTTTAAGTCTTTAACTAATCAAACCGACTCTAGTTTGACTTAAATTTTTATATATTATATAATTAAAAATAAAAAAAATTATATTATTAAAAAGTAAATTTCATCTTTCTTAATATATAACATTCAGTTTTTAAAATAATTAATAGATAATTTTTAATGTTTAGTCAAGGTCAATTTAACTCTAAAATATCAAAATATACATGTAATTAGAGACGGAGGGAGTAATATATTATTTGTAAAATTATTTATTTTTTAATAATCAAATTGACTGAAAATTATATATAATGATTATCTTTAATTTTCGGTTAATTTGATTGATTTAATCCTACAAATTGAATAAATTAAATAATTTGGGACAAGAGGTTACAGTATATTACGGTTGGTTCTCTAAAATTTCTTTTTTGTACTTATATTAAGAGACTAAGAGTAACATTTGACAAAAAAAATTTAAGCTAGTGTATGATTAATTTCTAAACATAAACATATACAATTAAAATAAATGTTAACACATAAATGTATTGAAGTGTTGAAATGGATTAAAGTTACGTTTTTGAAGTGTCTAATGTTGTATGTTGCTTAACTTGAATAGAGATATTATCAAGAGTTCCGGTAAACATTGTCTAGTAGTTTTAAACATGAAGAGGCCCAAAATTACAGATCCTTGACAATTTATCAACATTGTCAAAAGATGAATATAATGAAGTGACCCTCACAACCCCATCTCTTGTAGGCACATAATCACTTATCCAGGGTTACATGTTTTGGCTATATATGATAATCTATTGGTCAAATCCTTATCAACAACATACTTCTTGAGACAATAGTGCTAAACTACAACTTCACATGACAAAGGACTGCATGATCCAAACTCAGTATCTACAGTATACAAAAGTTTATGTCACAGCCACGATGAACCAAATTGAGTACCAAATCTACTAAACAGCAAATTTAACCAAAAGCCAATATTTATTAAGATTCTAATAAGATTTATGACCTTCTCAGCCATACTTAGACATTCAACGGGGAGCAAGCCTTCTTTTTACATATTCATTATGCAAGAAACAAGTGCTAGTGTGCTACCATTCTTTTAGCATTCCACTCCTGTATTGTTTTTGTAACTTTTAAAATACTTCACATGACATAGCACCCCACCAGCTTCATCTGCAAACGATATTCTTTTTCTCTTCTTGTGCATTCTATTTTCTGTAGCAGTTGCATCGTCCTCTGTTGATCTCTGTGGTTCAGACTTGTCAAATTTAAAATGAAACAAAGATATCAGAATGCTGCTACATACACAGTATTTACAACTTGCTCGTATACATTTTTACTGCATACAGTATTAGAGATTGTAAATACAAACCATTATTTTGCAGAACCGGTTGCAATCTCTTGCCATCATAGCTAACCATTTTTTTGTTTTTTCCTCCACTCTCGCCGCATTTTTGATTGCTAATTTCACCTATAAAGGGACATTTAGACAAGTTTTCAGAACAAATCAATACAAGAGCGCAAACAACCCTATATTTGTGTGTAACATATACCCGAGTATATCCTTATAGTATTGAGGAAGATCTTACAGACACACACACAAGTTAGTGAAATTAATAATGTGGTGTACTACTGGTGAGAACCATAAAATAATGAGCCTTAGCGAAAAAACAATTTGGAAAGATGCGACCTCATAGTAGAGGGTGTTGGACTGTGGGATAATAATACATCACTATAGGTTCACTACCACAAACCAAAATCAGCAGAAGGTTATACCTATTTCACCAACCAAATATCTGAGAACAAACAAGACTCTTTGAGGTATTATATCAAGCTAAAAGTACTCAAGAAGACAAGAATGTTATTAGGAATGATCAAACTTGACCTTTATTGCTTTATAATAATCCAATGACAGATCACTTTACCTCTATCCTTTCAAATATGGAGTTAAAAAATATAAGTTCAAAAACTAGTATCTGCTGCATCTATTATTTCACAATACATCAATGTGCTTTGGTTGGTTGTTCGCATTCAAGTGCTATGCATTTCACATATAAGGTCTTAAAGTTAACATAAGAAAAAGCACAGTGATGAACACTGATGGTTAAGGAAAGTTCATTAACTAAAGCATATGAAAACATGTCCACGCATAAATATATATGCAGCATCCGACATGCAGAACTTATATACATTAAACTGCTAAAAATTGATCAATAAGATGCAAGGATGTTTTTAGACGATCATACCTCATCTGCATCATTTTTCACAGATTTACAGCGGTCTGCTTCATCGGAAACTTTTTTTTCTATGAACCCCTTCATTGACTTTAATTCGGTCATAAGATTCACTGCTATAGACTCTATATCCTGCATCTGGCGCTTTGAGAATGCAACCACACTTTCACGACAAGTTTCAACAGAGGTTCTTCCCGAGCAAAGGCCAGGAATTGAACGAGTACGACGGGAACCCTCAAGACGACCTTTAGGTGAAGACCCTTTTTTTTGCAGACCCTCAATATGACCTTTTGATGAGGAGCATCTTTTATGCGGTGATGAGCCTTTCTGTCTCTTATAGATTTTCTTTGGGCTAAAAATTGCTTTTGTTAGAGTCACCTTTCCAGTGGACTCATCTGTCATATATGATTCCCCACCCCCAATGTCTGATGCCGCTGACAAAATACTGGCCTCAGTTTGATTTCCAAGGAACTGCTTGCCCTTGCATTCTAAAATAAATATACCAGAAAAGGCAATTACAGTGAGGAAAGTTTCTTGGAAATATTTAATTAAAATAGAAAGAATCTAGCAATTACCCAAAAGGTGATATGTTAAACAACTTCTGGATTCTACCAAACCAACTTAATATAACGTCTATATAAAAATCCAAATGAAGATGATCAAAACGCTATTATAAGAGTCGAATAATTTTTTTTTTCATTATATCAACTTTACTTCAGAGGTTAAGAACTAAATATCAATTGATTATACAAGTTTGTTTTAGCTAATCTGGTGTAGTCCGGTCTTAAGACATGCCAAATGAAAAATAATCTTATCTTCTGAAAAAGTAATGCATGAGAAAGGGATTTGGTACCTAAAAGTAAAGCTTTATAAATTATGTAGTATAAATAACTTACTATAACCATCAATGTCATCATACTTTTCCCTGGAACTCGTAGCCAAACATAGGTTCTGCTGAGAAGTTGGGCATATAACCTGAAAATATGAAAGACAAAAGTCACAACTCCAATCAATTAAAGAAAACTCAGACTTGTAATAATTATATAGTAAGTACAAGTTCAACTCCATACAAGATAGAATACCTTTCTCATTGAGGGAAGTCCCTCTGGAAGTTGCCGCGGCACTATATCATAATGATTGTTAGTCTCCGTAGTTGGAAGCTGATTGACAGCATTACTGGAGAAACTTGTTTCCAAATCAATATCGACAGGTACCAGTGACAGTTTCTCCTTATCTGCACAAGAAGAATCCTCCAAGCAAGTAAGATAAACTTTAGGCTCTGAAAATTTTCTTGCTGAGTAGGAATGATCAGACATCAAAGATCTAGTATCGTCAATCATTGGCGAATCATTTTCTGGAGTAACCAAATCACAGTTAGAAGCTGAGCAAGGATAAGAATTCCAAGGTGAGCTACAATAACGGAATGGAATTCTCAAGAAATTATCTAGCAGATTATGGAGCATATAACTTTTGATGACCTCGAAAACAGATAGATTAATGCCCCCACCAGTTATAGTGCACCAAGGACTGTAATCAGTTTCTACGCTGGAAACTAGACATCCAGATTCATTATTGAAAATCTTTGACATACTGCAACACAACAGAGAGCTATCGAACATATATGAACTTGTACTAGCATTATCCTTGAGTATGCACAACTCACTGCCATGAACAATTTCAGTATCATTTTTAAGAGGCACATCAGAAGCTTGATCTCCGGTTTCGTGACCAAAGATCTCTTGCATATCATTACTACTATGGGAGCTGATAACTAAACCGCTATCATAAACAGGTTTATTTATCAACGAAAAGCTTTGCTTAGATGGTAAATGCATAGTCTGTGCCTTTCTCTGCAATTCGGATACAGAAGAAACAGAAGGACATTGACCCATCTCCAGAGTACTTGGGCCTTCAGTAGTCCCTCTAGTTGGATGAAGAAAAGAGCCAGGCATAGAAGTTTTATCCAGTCGACTATAGGAATTTTCATTAAGAACACATTTTTCAAACTGTCTTACTAATGATATTACTTGATCATTCTCTAGCATAGTATCAGTAGTCTGACAAGGCTTAGTGGAGTCCATGTCAAATAAGTGAACTTGCTTATCAGAACTGAAGGAACCATAACCTGCCTCAGTTGCCAAACTCGAACTCCGGAATTCAGGACAACAAATTGGAGAAACCTCAACCTTTATAGCCATAGGTGCACAACTAGCACTGCTCTTGACACGCTTCTTTTTAGACTTTGCAGTTTTTGTGAGTCTAACATTCCAAGTGCTGAGCGGTGAGGTGAGATGACAATCGTGTTGGTCTTGCAGAGTTTCAGTGAGCTCTTTCTTAAGACCTAAACAAACAACATCTGGTTTCTTCCTTTTCTTTGTTTTGCAGATCTTCTTTAGTTGCATGAGTGTGATTTCCCCAAACGAAAGATCATCGAAGCCACTTTCTACTTGATGTTCTGTTTTAGGCATTGGCAGACTATGGTGGAGGACCTCGTCATGAAGATGTGATGCAGATTCAGCCTCATCATAGATAAATTTCAAATTCTTCAACACAAGACCACGAGAATTGACATTCGGAATCTTAAGTAGGGAACAACCCTTAATAGTATTAATGTAGTACAAAGTGGTCAAATTCATTATTATCTTGGTTTGAACTTGATAGTCTATACAACTTCTGCATCACACATATATCAAGTTGAGTTTAATAGAATTGATATAAAATAAAAATGACAAAAACGAGGTCAAAAACATTCTCATCAATTATATTCAAGAAACGAATGTAGCAACTAAATGGAAAACTGAAACTCTATAATCAATACAAAAATCCGATATGAACAAAGCAGCTATTCAGAAATTGAAATTGTACTGACCTGACCTGAGATGAAACTTGACGGACTGAGGAATGAATGGGAATGAATACACAACCTTAAGTATTAGGGATGGATACATACACATCTCATTTTTTGCCGCCAATCACTTTGGCGGGAACTCGGGGTTCTTCTTCTTTTTTTCTTTTTCTTTTT
Organism: Anethum foeniculum; assembly: GCA_003724115.2. Lineage (NCBI taxonomy): Eukaryota > Viridiplantae > Streptophyta > Magnoliopsida > Apiales > Apiaceae > Anethum > Anethum foeniculum. The sequence goes on along the minus strand of PHNY01037164.1, from coordinate 16,038 downwards.
TTTTTTAATTATTAGTTACGCTATTCGTTTTTTTATTACTACTTTCATCCCGTTTTTCTTGTCCATCACTCTAAATTCATTTTTATTCAATCAAATCAAATCAAATGGAATGATAATTACCCTAATATAAAACTATGACAACATTTTTTACCTTTCATATAGGTTTTACTTACCTTTTATTCACCTTTTATTTACCAAATTTATCACCTTTTATTTACCAAATTTATCAAATTGGACAAATATTTTGAAACAGAGGAAAATGATAATGGTGGACAACAAAACAGGGACGGAGGGAGTAAAATTAGAAGTAAAAAAATTCCTTTTTTCTTACGCCCACAATACACCGCATTTGAATTTTATATTCGCTGTAAAAAACACCATTATTGGTGAATGTATTTATTATTTTATTATTATCTAATAAAACAGGATTATATTATTATCCTTGCACACTGAGTACACATTTCATTTGCTAATTTTATTTGTCCAAGTGTTGCCGCTTATAAAATTATGTCAAAACTTAGATAATTATACACGCTAGGTTTCTGAACATAAACTTAAAGTACTAAAATAACTCACAAAATTTTAGTTACATACATCCAAAAGAATTGAGATAGCTTACAGTTTAAGTGGTAACGACTTATCTCTTGTATCTCTTACCGTCCCAAATTATGAGTTCAATTTTCACCCACCCCCAAGATTCATTAGAATAAATACTCATCTATACATTCTCCTTTTCTTTTCATATCCTAACCTCAATGATTAGAATTGAAATAAAATAATGATCAAAGAAACGCTCAGTAAATATATTTAAAATGTGATATACAAATTAAGAGAAAACATAACATAACATTCAATGAACAAATTGTAAATTTAATTGAAAAGAAAACAAACCAATGTTTTGCAAATCAAGATATCATGATCACACAAATGACCACACAACTCGACTGAGCGATCTTACAAATTTTACCACTTCATATTTCGGGATAACCTCGTATCAAGATACGAGTTTACCAACTAAGTCAACAGTCCATACCTTAGCTAGCTAGCCAAACTAGCTAATATACATCCAACAAAACAACGCACATTAGCTAACCGGGAACAATAAAAATTGAAATTTCAATAAATAAGTGTGAACCAAATAATATTGTATTAAAGACTATGATTTTTTGAACGATAACAAATCAACAAGATATTTTGACATTCATATTAACACAACTAAAGAATAAACTAAATATACTTAATACACTGCTCTTAAAACCCCTAAAACCTCGTTATCTCCGATGATATGTATCCCTTTTGTACCTTCTTGTGAAAATATTCAAGCACCTACAAATACTCATTCTTTTATCTTAACATCAAAAAAAAATGTAATTGTTTACGAATCACAACCATACTACCTAATAATATACTTTTTTATTTTTAACGATCATTAAACATGTTTTCTTCTCAAAAACAATCCAAGACCTCTATTTTTTTGCCTAAACCAATCCAAATCCTCATAATATATTATCAAATAATTTATATATGAATTTCATAATTCTTAAACATACTTAAAAAAGTTTTCTCAAAATTACATATTTTCCACTATTTATTATATATCCAAAAATAAGTATGGCCCTGTTTGGAAATTAGCTGTTAGCTGTTAGCTGTTAGCTATAGCGGATTGAATTAGTTGTTTTGACTAGCTGATTGAGTAAGCTGTTTTGACTAGCTGATTGAATTTAGCTATTTTGGACAAAACTGTTTGGCAAATAGCTCTTTCAATTAGCTTTTTGTATACATTAGTTGAAAAAGCTCCTCTAAGTAGCTTTTTCAAAATTAGCCTTTTAGGACCAAACAACTATTTCAGAAAGTTAACTACCAAACACTAGTATTTCATCAAGGTCATCACCAAAGCGCTCTTCATCTTCAGCTATAAAAGGCAGATTAGATATGGCATCCTTAGCTCTCATCATTGACTCAGTTGTGTGTACCAAGTTCAATGTCTTTTCTGCCTCCTCATTGCCCTGAACAGCCAATTGTTGATATGCTGTCATCGGATGAGTAAATGTCTCAGCATCCAAGGAAATAGAATCTATAACAGCTTGGTAATCTTGCTGATATAGTCTTTCCTTTTCAGCATCACTGACAGCCATTGACTCACTAGCAATGGCTACCTCCCTTATTTCTCATGTACCTGCTTTTCTCTCATGTTCTCTCTTTTCTTGCATCAAGGACTCCCCCTGGCTCACCACCCTCACACCCTCACCTTCACCATCTAAGGTAGGACTCCTCTCACTCACTTTCGCCACACCTGAAGAAATGGTGTGCATTTGACTACTCTCTTACTCTCCTTTTGCCTGAGAGCAACCCAGCCTCTCTCTCAAATCACTCCCTGCCCACAGTCCTAGAAGTGATTGAACTACAGCTAAGTCTTTTGCACTTGAAATAGATTGAGAAATTTCAGAGCTAAGTGCAGTGACTTTCAATGGATAAGAGATATCCGTTGAAGCTGTAGTTGAGATGTTTAACGGATGACTGCTGCTCAGCACATCTGTTGAGGGACAATCACTTGTCAACGGATGAAGGATATCCGTTGAGGAAGAGAAAAGAGGAGCTGTGGAAGTTGAAACTATAGTTGAGTCTGTGGAGATTGATTTGATATTTTGTACATACTCATCTATGGTTTCTAAAAGAATTGGCTGGTGGTCCAACAAATCATCAATAAGATGATGACCACCAGTTTGAGTAATTGGCTTCTCCAATAATTTAAGAGTTGGAAAATCAAGAATTTATGTAGATATCATATCTACATCCTGAGAGAGAGAGAGAGATAGAGAGTAGGAGAGCTTTGTGTTTGAGGGGTTTCGATTGTTAAAGAATGGGGCTATGACTCCACATTTACAGGAGTCACATCAAGCTGACTTTGAGAAGGTGCAGATTGTGTCTGCACTGTGTGTGTGCCCTGTCAGACCCCAGTGGTTTTCAACTTCTTCTTTCTGATGTAGGTGTGAGAGGTGTCTCTTGTGTCCCTACCCCTCTTGGCATGTGCTCCTGGTTGGGAGCCTTTTTCAATAGTTACATCCTTTTGGGAGGATGTAACTAGAGATGTGCTAATATCCATTTCACTCACTACAGCCTTTTGAGAGACTGTAGGATGGCTGGCTTGGGATACACTTACCTCTCCCTCCTTATTCTTGGGGCTTCTTTGATGTTCACCCCTTCCCTCACCTTGCTCACTACCCTGAACACTCCCCTTAGGTGTCTTGGTAGTTTTTACAAGTAGTGTCTTTTGAGAGACACTAGAGGTGGTTTTCTTTCATTTTGCTTTTGAAATTTTGGACTTAGTAACTAGGGTAGGGATCTGTTTGGTCACAGCAACATACCCCATTGCCACAGTTGAAGGCAAAGAAATTGGAGGTTGAGAAGAAGTAGAAGTAATTACCTGACTTACCTGAGGTGCCTCAAAGATTGGAGGATAAAAGAGAGGCACCTCACTATTGAGGTTGTTTCTGATTAAATCTGCTAGCACCCTTTTCTCTTGAACCCAACAATCTAATTTGTTGGTTGGGTTCTCAATTACAAGCTTGTCAGAAACATGGTTAGCCAATAACATGATAAACCTAGCATAATAAATATTTCTAGGTCTCTTGGCTATATCCCCTAGTTTGGTCCCTATTTCTATCATAACATAATTGCTAAAATTTAAATAGTTATCAGATAAAAGCATGTATAACATATTGAAGAGTGCAGAGGTTATAGCATCAAAGTTACTAATCTTGCCGGAAAATACTTTGATAAAAGCATCACTAAGGAAACTCCATTCCTTTCTAAGGCCTTTTCTCTTGATACCCCCTAAACTACTAGTATCTAGAGTGTATCCTACAGAATTAAGCATATTAACCACATCAGTGTCAGTGTGTGGGTTCATGATAGTGTTTTCAGGTATTTTAAAACAAGATTGCACATCATCACAGTTAATGGAATGAGAATTACCTTTCAAATTGAAGGTGATAGTCATGTCNGGTAGTGGTCCAAATCTCCTCCACAACTTCGCAGTAGATAGTGGGTGACTCCAACATAGCATAGCTTAACTTGCAACTTCTAATGAAGTCCATCATTCTATGATAGTCTTCATGAGCACCAGTTTTGTCTACCAAAGCAACGAAGTTGTTCTTCTCGTAAACAAACCCGGATTGAGACATAATTTTCACTACAGGTGCCATTTGTGCTTAACTTGAAGTTACAGAGAGGAAGGGGAGTTTTGGAGAAGAATGAGAGAAATTTGCCTTTTGAAATTCAGAGAAAGATAAAAGTGAGATCTGAAAAAGAAATTGCCTTTTATACTTTCTCAAAATAAAGCAAGCAAATGATTAAAAATAAAATAACCACCCAATGATTTATGTTAAAAACAACTGTTACAAGATAAAATTAATTGTAAAAAAATTCTGAAACCGTCTTTCAACGTGTATATACAAGATTAAAAGCATATCTCAACGGATAAGGTTTATAGAATCAACGGTTAGGATTACATAAATCAACGGATATCTACTAATCAGAGTAGCTATTGAAAAGTAGATAAAAGACATTATCCGTTGAAGGATAATGTATCCAGATTTATACTTGACTTTCAACGGATGAGAATTATCCGTTGAAAGGGTAATTTAACTTGGCCAAAATTTTACCTTTTTATGACAAGGTCAAGAAAATCAAATTTATTTCTGGCTGCATTACAAATTGAGTAGACAATAGAATTAAGAGTAATTTAGCATACCTAGCTCACTTACCAACCTTGTGAATGTTGATTCATCAAGTGGCTTGGTAATATGTCTGCAATTTGTTGTTCACTTGGAACAAAATGAAGTTCCACAGTACCATTCATAACATGTTCCCTTATGAAGTAATACTTTATGTCAATGTGCTTTGTCCTTGAATGCTGCACTAGATTTTCAGTAATTACAATGGCACTTGTGTTGTCACAGAAAATTGGAATTTTGTCTACATGCATTCCATAATCAAAAAATTGATTTCTCATCCATGGTATTTGTGCACAACAGTTACCAGCAGCAATATATTCAGCCTTAGCTGTAGAAGTAGAGACCGAGTTTTGTTTGTTACTGAACTAGGACACTAGCTTGTTTCCTAGAAGTTGACATGTCCATGTAGTACTTTTTCTGTCAATTCTACAC
>PHNY01037068.1:266-10391 GCA_003724115.2 Anethum foeniculum | reverse complement strand
GTTCGAACAACAAAAATTGTTCGATAAGCTTAACGATCAAACTCGACTCGTTAAGCAAAAAACTCGAACTCGAACTCGATAAGCAAAAACTCGACTCGACTCGGTTCGTTTACAGCCCTACGTACTGGATGTTATATATTTTTTTCAAAAAATTTATTGACAATTTAACTGTAAGGATGTTAAGATCTATTTATTTTAATGATATTAGGAAAATAACAAAAATGAAAAGAATTATATTTCATTATCCATATTTTTTTACATATTAAAAATTAAAAAAATCATATATATTCTGCTTAACGAGTCGAGTCGAGTTCGAGTTTAACGAGTCGAGTCGAGCTCGATTCGATTACGAGTCGAGTTAGAGTCGATCACTTGTAGAATTCGACTCGACTCGAGTTTCTTAACGAACAAATTTTTTTGTTCGAACTCGAGCTCGATTGTTTAACGAGTCGAGCCGAGCTAAACGAGTCGAGTCGAGTCTAACGATCAGCTCGGTTCGTTTACAGCCCCATATCTCCGACATGCCCAACAATGTGGAAGATAAAACAATATTAAATCCCTTTCACATTACAGTATATTCAATCCGTTTCGTCTCCATTTGATAAAAATTACTATAAAATATTACCTAAACATTTCATATTAGATTCAATTTCGTACAAATCCTCCTATCCTTTTCCAAATATTGCCTGGATTTTTTATATTTTATAAGCTCATGTAAAATTTATAGCAAATCCAGAAAAATAAGAATTATATTTATAATTAAACGCGCTTAAATATCTATCTTATTTTTGATAAGGTTCAAGATCTCGTATTAGGATACCCCATTTACTAATGAACTGATATTTAATCGAAAATATATCAAATAAATCCCATTAGAAGATGCACGTTGAATATAACATATCGAACAAGCAAAAATTTTATTGGATCAAAAAAATTCATCTCTCCCGGACCACCTCCTTGTTGTCTACAATATTGTGTTAGGGTTTTTCTATATTTACACAAACAAAGAAAAGAACAAAATTACCACTGTGGAAGTTTGACGTGAACTCCTGTAGAACTGTAGATTACATAATATTGAGCACTTTTCAAAAAAGTGGAGCTAGTAAAACTTAAGTTACCAGAAATATGAATTATTGTTGCATGAGTGGGTGGTTAAAATGGTAAAATGAGTGGCTTCTGGATCAACGAATGGACACATCACTTGACTTGTTGCATTATTACATCCCCAACTCAGGATCTTTGAGTTGAGCTGCCTTTGTTGTATACACATACAACAAATACACGTTATTTACTGTTTATTCACATAAACCCCACCACCTTGTTTTCTTCTCCTTGCATATATATCATAACACATACTATGGATAATCATCTTTTACTTTCCTCATTTTCTCCCACCATTTTCCGATCACTTTATTAGTTTCCGGCATACTAGCCCAAGAATCAAGGTATTTCTTTAACTTTCCTTTTTTTTGGAATCTTGGGTTTTGGTTTGTTTATGATTTGTATTTGTGAAATTATTGAAATTTGGAGTTTTTTTGTGTATTTGTATGGATTTTCTTGATTCATATGTTATTTGTGGTCTTGTTTGTTTGTTGCAATGATTTTGCAGTAGAATTTGATGGAAGAGTAGATATTTTCTACTTTTGGTCTGTACTCTAAAGCCAATTATCCTTTTAGACAGTGTGGCCTTTTTATGTTCATTGAATTTATGCTTTAGTGGAAGTGAAATTTATGACTTTCGGTCATTTTCACACACATATTACTGACACATGTACTCCAAAAGTGATAATGGGATATTCTGTAATGATGTCAAGAATAAGGTTAATGTGATCATGTATCATGTATTGCACATGTAGAATTCGTGTATATAAGAAGACCATATCTTATCTTGTAGGAATTGAAGTTGTGGAGGTGGATTGAATGGAGCATTTTTCAACCATGTTTAGTGGACTAACAAAGTCACTTAAGAAAGTGAAGAGTTCAGGGAAATGTGGTGGTAGAGGGGCAGTAGAAACCATGGTGAAGGAAGCGAAGAAGAATGATCTTATATTAAGGTCTTCGGGAATACTGAATGTTGATGGATCAAACAATTTTGCTGCAATTTCTTCGAAAAGAGGCAACAAAGGAGTGAACCAGGATTGTTGCATTGTGTGGGAGGTAATATATGGCCGACAACTTGCGAGTCTTGCAACTGCAAATTTTGTTATACTTCTAGTCTTAATTAATTGCCAACTATGCAAATGTTTTGTTTATATGTGCAAATTTACTTTTAATGAGGTTTATGTGTCTCATTTTTCTTTATTTGGGTGGGTAGGCATTTGGATGCCAAGAAGACATGATGTTTTGTGGGATATTCGATGGACATGGTCCGTGGGGGCATTTTGTTGCCAAGAGGGTTAGAGAATTAATGCCGTTGTCTTTGTTGTGCAATTGGCAAGAGGCAATTGTAGAAGCCTCACTTGACACAGAACTTGATTTGGAGTTTGACAAACGATTTAATCTATGGAAGGATGCATACTTGAAGGCTTGTGCTTCAGTTGACCGTGAGCTGGAGCAGTGTCGTAAAATTGACTCCTTCTACAGTGGAACGACTGGTTTGACAATTGTTAGACAGGTAATGACAAAAGATTTTAATTTTTTGTGGTATATCAGCATGAATAACTTTACAGGCACACCAGTCTGTTTAAAGTATCACTAGCTTAAATTCCGATATTGTCTAATGATGGTATTTTAGGGTGACCTTCTAGTAGTAGCAAATGTTGGCGACTCTCGTGCTGTATTAGCTACCACCTCTGATGACGGCAGTTTGATACCAGTTCAGCTTACTCTTGATTTCAAGCCTAATATACCTCGTGCGTATCTTCTTCAATTGTTTTCTGTTCTCTACTTGCATAATGTTTAAAATACACTTCCTTATTAATTTTTTATAACTTCATCTGCAGAGGAGGCAGAACGCATAGTACAGTGCAATGGTCGAGTTTTCTGTTTAGATGATGAGCCTGGCGTTCACCGAGTGTGGCTGCCAAATGAAGAATCACCAGGACTTGCCATGTCTAGAGCTTTTGGTGACTACTGTTTAAAGGATTTTGGACTCATTTCTGTGCCTGAAGTGACTCGAAGACAGATAACCGTCAGAGACCAGTTCATTGTGCTTGCAAGTGACGGGGTATGTATAATAGTGTTTGTAGTTCTCTGTTTACAAAATGGTCATCTTTACATTCCATGCTCTCATTAATTAACAATGTCTATATATTATCTAGACAAACAAACAAATAAACTTGAAAGAAATTGATTTGACTTTTTCATAACGGCTGTTGTTTTAAAGTTGAGCATAAGATGACCGGAGGTGGCGACCCAGAAATTTTAAAACCATAATTAGTTGGATGGACCATAATTCTTATTCTGGTTCTAAATGATGGACCATGAATTTCTATAACCAAAAATCCTTTAGTTATCCCTACCATAGCCCAACCCCAACAGCCCCCTCATGACCTGATCCTGCGTCCTTCTGACACCTGTGAGCAAACATTAGTTCGGGAAAGTATAACTATAGGCATGTAAACATATTCAGAAAGGAGCACATCCCTGCAAGTACTTTTATAGATGTTAAATCATGTTACATAGTTTCAGAAACTAACAGTTAGGTTCATTGTTGTGCATTAAGGTTTGGGATGTGATCTCCAACGAAGAAGCGATTGCAATTGTGTCATCAGCACCAGACAGAGAGAAGTCTGCTAAACGATTGGTTGAATGTGCTGTTCGTGCATGGAAGCTAAAGAGACGAGGCATAGCAACAGATGATATTTCAGCTATTTGTCTATTTCTTCATAATCATACATTATCGCATAATGTCAATCCTGTAATTACTCCTATATAGGTTTTAAGAGCTAGAGTATATTGATTGATCTTCTATTTAGCGCTACGGTTCATTTGGCACATAATAATCTGCTTGTAGAATTTTTTTTCTCCATTTAAACAAAATCAGGTGCAATGCTCCAATGTTTTAGATGTTATCTCAGCTACTGGTATGTGGGGGACTAATTTTTTGCTTTCCTCAAGCTAATTACCTCAATTTTTATTCTTATCAGCACATGAAAGACTGTTGCACAGATGTGCATGTGTAACAAGTTATCTCAATTCATGAAACTTTGAACACTATGGTTAAAGTAAATTTGATATTAACTTTGTCTAAACATGTACGATCCTAGAAAATTTGATATCTCAATTCAGGTGACCTAGTATGTACAGAGTCCTATAATTTTCAGAAGCAAAAACAGATTGACATCTGCATATACGATCCTAGAAAATACTGCCTGCTAAAGAAGCTGCAAAGGGTAGTGCAAGTAACAACAAATTATTCACGAGTTCACCATTGATTGTAGCAAAGTTCTCAAAAGTTACAGTGATACCTGCCTTGATTTACAAACAAATATACAAGAAAGAACTCCATCCCCATCTTGATGTCCACAAAAAACTTTTAAAACATTGCTTATTAGAAAGTTCTAACTTCGCTTTCTATCTGGTTGAACTGTTTAAGGACCCTGCATATTAGTTCTTCATGAAGGATAATCGTATAGCAGTCACAAAATCTGATTCACATGAATGTTATATGCCACCTGAAACTGAAATTTGCTGCAAGGCATTGTACAAATAAATGTCTTTGACAACTACTGATATGTTAATATATCATTTCAATTAACTTGCAGTTGCAGATGAAGTTATGCACAACTCTATCTTATAGGTACTGAAGCAAATCATTCTTATTGGCTCCAGTTTCGACATTGTGTGTGAACTTTTGCAAGGGAAGCCATATAATCATCAGACCTGGGGAAAAAAATCCGAATCAAGAACTCACGAAGTATAGCTCTATCTGAGGTTTGATTAGTGAAATGACCTTTGTCCATAGGGAGATTCACATGCAGCAACTATATGACGTTTCGCGCCATCTGGTTGACCCTGCAACGGTAGATATTCTCATGCAGTCAGTGCCCATCCATGCAGTGTTAAAAATTCAATCTTTATTATGTATAATTACTGAAGAATAATCACTGCTCTTTTAAGCCTAGCAGATTTAGTTCTCCAATTCTCCATCTCTCATCGTCTGATTCTATCATCTTTCTCGTCTGTAATTTACATAGAGAACTAAAGCCTAAGAGAAATTTAAGTAGACTTGCTTAAATAAGATTATGTGAAACCCCAAACAGTCACTATATCTGCTGACTGTTTTTTATACATTTGTTAAAATTTAAGTTGGCTTGCTGAAGACTTGCTATAAGAAATTGATTTTTAAAAATTTATCAGACTTCACAACAAAAACATTATAAATATAAATGTAATATGTTCACTACATTTCAACTTCTACTCATGTGAGTGAAGGCCTATTTCTAAGTCCTCCTTTGGCTTCTACTGAACTAGGACCACCCCTGTGCGCTATGCAAACATACTGTAGACGGTGCCTTAATGTCCTCCTAAGTACACAACTGTGTAATGCTTATTAAATGTGAAACTTCTGATATCAAATTTAAACCAACAGCCTTTCATTACTGTTCTTGTCAACAAGGGAAGAATATTGGGTTCTAACTTCTAAGCACTACCGTAACTTGTAAACAAACACTTGCAAGCCAGAATTACCCGTTTGTATTTTTAGCTAATATCTATAGTATCCAAAATCGTAAAATTACAATTTACAACACACTGAACATCTACTTTTTTTAAGTTTTGACTAGCAACACAACTAAACCCTGTCAAAAAGATATTAAATGCACAGTTTAAGTTATGAAGCGCCATAATAGCTACGTGTCTCTAGTCTTGTTATTGCTGCAAGACCAATAAAGTGATGCACATTTGGGGGTTATTTCCTATAATTCTTTGAGGATTTAATATATATCTTGGATTCCCCTACCTCTCTTAAGATATACAATTTGCAGTAGAAGGAGAGGCTGATACACACCTGGGATTCGTAGTAAAGCCCAGCATATAAAGAAGCATAAAAAAATTCGCTTTCTTTTCCACTTGAAAATGCATTGACAAGCTGTAAAGAAATTGTTTCTTCTCATCAAAAGTGTAAAAATGAAACCACAGATGAAAAGTATTATCACCCAAAGAATTCAATATCCACCATCCAGTTTCAGAAGATATACCATTGAGGAATAAGGATGATGCAACAGTTATGTAAACAGAGAGAAGATTTGCCTGATTCATATATTAATTAGATACTTTTCTGCCATGTCGAATCTACTGGAAATTTTTTCTAGTCATTAGCACAAGTGCTAGGTCTTCTGATTATTATTCTGCTAATTAGTTACATTCTTATTTAAGAAAATCAAGACCACAATTTACATACAACTGAAAAATTCTCTCCTATAATGCGAAGCTGTAGAAATGAGAAGGTAATGATGAAAACAGAAACAGGTATACTACTAGATTTTCAAATTACTGCACGCGCTTTTTTTTTTTTGGCTTTATTGTGCTTAAGCCTTTTTGAAAAAAAAAACGATTTAAACTGGCGCCATAAATTAAACTTACAAGCATTTATGAGCTAAATGAGTATGTCCTATTCAGCCGGACCTAGTAAAGGGCTCGCAGGGGGTATAGCCGGCCCTAGTGAACTTTCAAATGTTGCTTCTACTAAATTTGTATTTAAGCTCATTAATAGCTTGTCTTAGGTTAGATGGTGAAAAAACTTAAAAAGCAAGGTTGATTGGTTCGAATTTTGTTTAAGTGATAATTTTTTCTCTGAATTTGGAAATATTAATAGTAAATAATAATAAATTTCATTTAGCAAAAAAATAAAATAATAATAATAAATTTATATCTTACTTATTCATATATATCTTCTAGCTCATGGCAAGAAAAAATTGTTATACAATGCTGGTCTAGGTTCAGTACTTGTTAAAGCTGTATTCCACTTTCTATTTATTCCCACTCCACAGTAAGTGAACTCGAAATTGCAAATTAATTATACACTGTCCAACTAAAAATATGTAAATATGTAATATTCGCTTAACAAATACTGTTGAGAAAATCATCTAACCTTCTCCGGGTCACCTCCGTCTTTGAACATGTTATAAGCTTCCCTCATAACAGGGCGGGGATCTCTACCAACCTACCACATAAAAGAAACCAGTGAACAGTTACATGATCTTTCAGTTGCTTGTGAAATTCAGAAATTGACCTTGAAATAGGAATTCAGATGAACAACAAAACTAGTAAAATTTTGTTTCTTGGATGAAGAAGGAATCCGACAACAAGAAAAAAGAAAAATCAAAGGTGAAACATGACATCTGAGAAGCTATAGCAAGTAAAAATTATCAATAAAAACAATTTCCCGATGCATAACCATTGGTCCACCTAGCTTAAGGCCAAATGAACAAGCAAAAAGACCTTTTCCAAAAATATACTATGGGTGTATGGTGGTCTGGTCGAGGAAAAATAAATAATATGTATTACAATTAAAATACCCCAAACAGAAGCAAAAGAATACAGCTTCAGCAACAAGAATAAAAGAAAATACTAAATACACCTTTTAAAATTAGAAGCAAACTTAAGCTTGATCATCAGTTGCTAATTGATTAAAGTAATGGCAAAGTGTAGACATGGTTGGCAAGTCACCAACAACTAACTCTGAAAAAATTGGAAGTAAAGCTGTTGTTTCCCCACTTGGAACTAAACCTTTTCCAAACTCAACTCTCTTGAATTGTTTCTGACAGTGCACCTTTTTAAGGCCGCNTGCATGCAAATAGAAATCAGTCTCGGGTGTACTGAGATAACATCAGTACTACTTAATCTATATGTTGGATAAATTATGTCGCAGCTATAAGCGTTGTTACATAAAAGTAAAGGCAAAGTCTCGAGGATACTTTAAGCCTGCTTCTTTGAGTTGCTTATATGTCAATTAGCTTAAAAGGTCCATCTGTCTAAAAAGTATGTGCAACTTAACATCTACTTATAACTTGGATTACAAAGTAGAACAGAGGTGCATATTGCAGTTACTTATTTTAAATATGTGATCTGACTTGTCAAAATCAATATTACACTGTCCAGATGTATCTTCTAGTTGTTTTTTTTAAATATATTTTAGAAGTTACATAACTAATTAAAGTTCCTAAACTATCCAAATAGATAATAACTTGTTAAGTAGAAAAATCACTTCTACTGAAAGTCATAGATTATACTAAGCAACCAATAAATCATTTCAAGGTAAGACAAATAAGTCATTAATTAGTTTACTCAATAACCAAGCTAATTCTTAGATGGATAAAGAATATTACAAAGCAATGTAGGATCAGCATAGTTATAGCAGTAAACTATTGACAAAATTGAGGGTATGTCAACTGATCTAGAACCTATGATCATAATCATACCTCAAGATATTTTTTTCGTGCTTCATCCACTCCGTATAATTGAGCTTCACACAGAAAGCACCATATTGACTCCTCTGTGTCATTTGGATTTTGTGCAACATCTATCCTAAATTGCTCTGCCCCTTCCTCAAACCTGACACGAAATTAACACATTAATGTCCCCAAAATTGTCAGCGTACTATGTATAAAATATAAATCAGCAACCTAACCTATTTAAAGATAGAATGCAGCAAACACATTATAATACCTGTCAAGGTAGTAGAGTGAAAGACCCCTTTGCCAAAGATCTGATATGAAATTGCATTTTCCAGGTTATCCAGAGAACAAGATATATTTATGACTCATGACTACCTCCACATTACAAAATTATCTGATCCATGCGTATTGATATCCAAATGGTATAATATTACACACACACTGACATCTTTAAAGGCAGTGGTAGATTTAAAAATTCAAAGGGGTCAAAAGTATCATATAAACCATCCCAGCTACTCAAATCTCTGCTAAAACTTGCAACATATATAATCACTTCACTTAATTAAATTGACACCAAATGTAAACTTACAATTCTAAAAATGTACTAAAGTAAAACCAAACTAACCTATAAGATTGGCCGGGCATTTAGACATATTGGTCATAAATTTCAATTTTGCGGAAAAAAAAGTTGCTAATATAACCAAAGATAGATTCTATGTGAACATAAAATACTTACATGCCTTCTGACGAGAATCAAGTTGAATAGCCTTATCAAACTCCACAACTGACCCCAAAACATCACCCTTCATTACACAAACACATACAATCAAACACTAACATACATCATCAAAAACTAACATGTATCCATATTCTATACCAATACATACACACAACAGCACATCTTCTTTATTTACCTCTCTAAAGAGTTGCATTCCACGACGAATCGCAATGAGAGCTTCCCTACCAGAACTCCCACCAGTTACAGCATCCCAAAGCCCAGAAACAGAAGGGACTATTCTTTTTCTTGTGAAACTACCAACAGGGGTGTCATAATTTACAGGTACTGACAAAGTAGTGCTAGAGAAAACTGAGTTCTTGGAGAGTTTTAGTGGGATAAGAGGAGTTGTTCTAATGGGTGAGGAGTGAAATGAAGTGATTTCAAGAGAAATGCTGGGTTTAAATTTGTGGGTTACTGCCATTGATATTGATTTTCTTGAAAACATGGCAAATTTGTGAAGCTACAAACAGAACTGATCACTTATCTTCAAAATAAGAGTGACTTTTTTTTAATAAAAATCTTTTCTTGAAATTCCCTATCTACCCATTTTTTAAATCTCATTAATTGTTATGAGTTTTTCTCTATAGGAGTATATGTAATAATTTATTAAAATTAAAATACTATATTAATTTAAATATGAATAGCTTATAATATAATAAATATATATCTGTTAATAAGTAACTAATATAAGTATAATATTTTAATATTAAAATATTTATGATTTTTTTTTCTAAATAAATATTTATGATTTTTACTCCCATTAAATCTCGGTTTTCAATTAATTCTAAATCAATAGCTGAACCATTTAGTTCCTATTGACTTGTTTTTCTTAATATGTTTATGTACAAAATTTGTTTTGATATAAGCTTTAAAAAAAAACAGACCTATTTGATTAATATCATAACTATTGTTTAGTGTCCTTTGCAGTTATGATGGCTTCCAGGTTTATCTTTTGGATTTTGCTAGTCCTCCTGTAAACCCTCGGGCTTTTCAGCCTTTATGGCTCTT
>PHNY01037059.1:270-10866 GCA_003724115.2 Anethum foeniculum | reverse complement strand
CTTCAATTTGGTTACTAGAACTTGAGATTTGGAGCTCAATAACATATTCAAAAGTGATTTTGATCTTCAAAATTTGAAATTATAAATTGCAATCTGTTATATCTGAACTTGAATTTTTTTTCCACTTTTACCCCTGGTCAAACTGACTGTCACAGTCAATTTGGATGGAAAACAGTCCAGGGGGTGCAAAATGAAGCGCTTTCTAAACATTTGTGTGCAAACTGCCGTAAAAGATAAATTAGGACTGATTTGAAAAAACGCCTATAATAAAGGGGTGCAAATGCAAATTACTCTATTAATAATAGTACTATAGATTCATTTAGTTTATGATGTTATGATGAACGGGTGTATCCAGTAAATGTAGATGCACACAAGGAACTAGCAGAAATCGAAGTACATGCATGTGGAACCAAATAATCTCTTAGAACTAACACGATCTGGTCATCAGCAGAGATGGTTCGCTTAGGGATACAGCATCCTGCAACCGAAATGGGAATTTCATTATAGAATTGTTGCTTAACAATGCACTGAAATTAGTGGCGGAATTTTTGCAATGGTATTTAAGGTTTCATTTGGAGACGACGGAGGAAATGTGATGCAGTAAAAAACTTGCAAACATCAAAATTAATTCAGAGTCGAGAAGATTTTGATCGAGAAGTTCAAATCTCGGGAAGAACAAGGCACCCTGATATAATAGAACTAGAAGGGTATTACTGAACTTCTCAACTCATTCAGAACGGACCTCTTATTTCCTATATTTTTCAAACTCCTGCAGACGTATTAAACCAAACCAAAAACAAGATTAAATTTTCCGGGGTACTAAAAGTGTAAAAAAATGTCATGAAATAAGATACCACTGTTCCTCCACCTTGCCAGGGCCACATTTCAGACTTCCGCTAGCATCTACACTTCAGATCCATTTTGCTGTCTTCATTAATCACGAGTAAAGCTGTCAAGAAGCAAACAACTAATTAGAGTACTAAAGTGTCAAAGCAATTGAAATTGATGGTAATACTTGGATAAATTATTGTTAAATTTTTGGGCAATTTTATTAACAAGGCATGAGTAGGTTACACTGGGAAGTTGCTTTTTACAAAGCTATATGTCTCAGATGCATTCTTTGTAGACGAGTTCTGCATGGACTCCATTCCTCGAACACAGATTAAACTTGGCGTATAGCTGTAGTACATCCTGATTCTGTTGGTATTAGCAGTACTAATGCACTCATCAAATTCCTTAGTTTCTTCTGTTTTGGGATCATACAAAGAAAATGGGCCTCTATGTTTACGGATCAATATGTCACCACCATTCTTAAAACAATGTGACAGCCTACATCCTGGGGCAAGCCATAGGGGTCCGATAGTGCACATCTTACTCCAAACACCACTATCGTCGTTGTCCAGAGAATAGATTTCTATCGAAGTCTCTTCACCCTGTATGTTATCGTAGCTCATATGAACAAGACGATCATCAACATTGACTACAAAATTGTCTCTGTTATTATTTCTGGAAGGGAAATCAGGCAAGAACCTAAACTCATTGATTTCGGGCACAAACTTGAACGTACAATAGAATTGACGCTCTCGCCTCTTTCCAGGCAAAGCCCTGTATTCTGAGTAACTCCAGGCAAAGCCCTTTACAATGGTAGAGGGATGCATCATCAAGTTAGGATTACCTCTAGGCTTCCTCAACTTGGGATAATGAGGGATAGGCAATCGAGTCCAAGTAGCAGAATTAAATGAGTAAATACAAAGTTGGCTAGGGGGAGTTCTTCTCCCTTCATAGCAGAACATCAAAGCCTTGTAATCGTTTTGCACACGATCCCAACAAAATCCTCCAACAAAGTGTTCACATTGATCCTTGGTAGGATGATAGCTAGGTGGGGGCATACGGAAGAACTTTACATGACCAATAGCTGGATTCCACAAACAAAATCTTCTTCCCCGAGTGGAACTCATTAAAATTAAACCATTAATGGAACCAAGAATGGTGTCACAAACGCAAGGCACAGAACGAAGAGGAAATTCATTGGTGTGTGAAAGAATGCTTATTCCCTCGTCCATAGCAATACACTTAGTTATAATAAGATCATCATCTTCTTCTTGTTTACGTTGTAGTTGATAAGTGAGGTGAGAATTTACAAACGAGAATTCCAAGACTTACAAACACTTCGACATCGTAGTATAAATTTTACTGGTAGTTGAATGAGTATTTCAGTGCAGATTACATCTTCTGGCAGTGTCACATTCTTTATTTCTCCCATCCTCGTCTTCTTTCTCCCAATGCATGGTGACACAATCTGCTGCACCTGCTGGTCTTCATCCATGCTTTTCGATCTTCTCTGATAAGGTTTATCCATGCTGCTCCCATGCATATTGTGGTTGTTGCAATTTCAGATCTAGTTATTTACAATCTTAACTCAATTTGATTTCGAATTGATATTGGAATCTCAAGAACAAATGAGAATAATCTCTCACTTGGTGAAAACCCTAGCCGTATATGTAAACCACAAACCTACTTTTTTAGAGTTCCGCCTGTGCCGACTGCCGAGCACTAATCTGCAACGATTAAGTTAAATAATACACTAACAACATAATTTTATATTCAGAATTAATAAATATAAATCAATAATAATTTAATTAAAACTTTAAAATTTTAAAATTTTCATTTTTTTTGGTTCTTCATCCTAATCATCAATCATCAATCATCAATTAATCAATCAATATATTTATCTTTATCTTTATATATACTAGCTCCTCTTAATATTTATATATGTTTATTTATATTATGTATAATTTTAATTAAAATTTATAAATAATTAAATTCTAAAGTAATAGTTATATAATTATGATTTTAATTTGAATGTATATAATTTTAAGGTAAGATCAAATAGTATATGATTGAGAGATTCGAATTATTCACTTTAGTTGTAACTTTAAAAATAATAATATATATGATTGTTGTTGTTGTGATTCGACCCTACAAGTTATTTGTATCTTCATAAATAATAATATAAATGTTTGCTGCCGAAGGGATTCGAACCTGGGAGTATCATGCGAACTTATGTTTTTTTTATAAATAATAATATAAATGTTTGTTGTTGGAAGGATTCGAACCTGAGAGCTTGGCTAGTGCATTATTTTAATATCTTGATCTAACGGTTCTGATCATCTGACTAAGAAGATCCGACGGTTGTGAGAGGGGATAACCAAAATAGAGGTTGAACCAAATTATACCCTATTCCGGTTATTATAGTTTAGTATAGATAAAGGAAAACCCAGGAGCTCTAGAATCGCTCGAATTATATTTATCTATTTTTCTAGTGCTCCTTTATATTAATCATAAAAATCAAAATTTCCTTATTTACATTTAAATTTATAGGAAAGTCGATAATTATAAAAATCAATTATATTTTTAATATAAAAAATAATTTTAATTTTTCTTATTTACATTCAATTTTTTGGGAAAGTCAATAATATATAAATCAATCCTATTTCAAATATGTCCATGTATATTAATTCATAATAATTAATTTTTCTTATTTACATTCGAATTTATAGAGAAGTCAATAATTATAAAAATCAATCCAATTTCAAATATAAAAAATTAACTTAAAACTTCCTTATTTACATTCAAAGTTAGGGAAAGTCCAAAAATATAAAAATCAATCATATTTCATATATAATATAAATATTTATATATATAATAGAAAATTATGAACGCACTTAAATCTTATCAATCATATTTATCTTTATGAATACAAAATATCTTGAGGCTTTTTATTATATAACCTGATCTTTGCATGTTCTTTAGACCTTTTGTTTTTAATAATCTTAATCGATTTATTTTTTTCATTATGCATCTAATAACTTTGTTTGTGTTGTAATGCAGTATATCCCTGAACTACCTGAAGAGTCAGAAATAAAAAGATTAACAAATTCAAATCAGGTAATAGTAAACATTATGATGTCATTGCATATAATCGATAACGATGTTGCGTGAGTTTGATTATCCATATTGTTTATATATTTCAATTTTGATTTTAGCTATTGAATGTGCATGATTTATATTCATGCACATTTACTCTTATGTGTTTGATTTTTCTTTTTTATAAAATTTAGCTCTCCAAAAACGGATGAAACGTAATGATTCAAGAAAAGTATGTCTTTTTAATAAGCTTAATCCGAGAAAGTGAAAAATATAAGATTGGAAAAGTCCATGTCGAAAAAACACAAAGATTAAGTATCAACAACCTAAGGTTATGTTTATGTATGAAGTATTGAGTTTATTGGAAAAATACTATCAGGTCTCCTCTGAAACGCGACTTAATCGACAAGAATTTAGGACGCTTTTAAATTGTTTTGATCTAATTTTCTAATTTTTAAATTATTAATATTAAAAATTATTACCTTTTATATATTTATAATTGAGGACAACCTTTTAATGACAAATCTAAACCACACAATATTTATTTACGGATAATTATTACATGCTTCTTCATAAGAAATCAAGATAGGGAAAAGTACTTTATTCTAAATATTCATGTTTAACTTTGTATGTCCTACTATTATTCATCTATTTATATTATTTTGTTCATCGTCATCTTACACTATTTTTTTAACTTTGTTGTAAATCAATTTTCTTTAGTTATTGATTTACCTTCATTTATCACTAATAGCTTTGTGTGGTAGTATTTATTCATCTGATTATATTATCGAGAATTTTGACTCTAAGTACTCACTTTGTATTATATTAAACTTATTCTGATTTTAAAATTGCTCCAATCTATTCTTCTAAGTTTATAAATTTTTGAATTTTTTTTTGCCGGGTGTACATACTCGTACAGAAATATACTCCATAAGAAGGAATTTCTTTCATTCAAGAAAGTTTATCATCTAACCGAAAGATATGTACTCGTACAGAAATATACTCCATAAGAAGGAATTTCTTTCATTCAAGAAAGTTTATCATCTAACCGAAAGATATGTAAAATATCTCTGGAGGCTTATATAAAAGAACTTTAATGTCCGAAAATAGAAATACAGATATTGAACTCCCCGCTTACCTGAAAAGTCAAAACAAATTCAATTAAGTTTTTTTGACAATTGACATAAAACAGAAAATCGAATAATATAAAATCTTAACTAAAAGATATAAAATGTGTTTAAAAAATTAAAAATAAATTCTAAGAACAAGAAGTTTAAGTATATTATAAACTAAATTATTATAAGGTATACAAAAAAAAAAAATATAACCAAAGGGGATCCCTTTGGTTAGAACTTGAATCACCATTTACGTATAAAAATAAAAATAAATTGGTAAGAGAAAAATAAAATGAAATCAAATTGATGTCATTAAATCATATTAATGATGAAACTCATAAAAAGATATAGAAACTTATCATAAAAGATAAAAAATACAATAAAATTCAATTAAATAGATATAATTAAATAAGAAAAATATAATAAATATTTAGCTCCAAAAATTAAAAATTAAAAATAGGATAAAGAAACCAACAAGATGGCACTTAATTAGACACTTATTTTAAAATAAAGAGCATTGTTTTTAAATATATAAGAAGCAACACTATCAAAATTTCTAGCTCTAGCGCTTATTTTAAGCCTAAGATAGCTTCATTAGACATATAATTACCTTAATTAGGTAAATAATTTGCGTACCATATACTCTTTAAGGGTAATTAATGCAAAAATTACATTAATGACAAATTAAAGGTCAAGCTGAAATTTAGCTAGAAAACATGACTAAAATTTTGAAGTGAAACAAATCTCCATAAATGATATATACATATAGTGCACCATTACGGTCCAAAATTACCCATTAAAGGAACAAACCAAGCCATCACCCATGCCTCCGATGAATTGTATCAATTCATGGTACTTGAAACAATCACATTTATATAAAATATGTACAACAGAATATCAAAATACGATTAAAACCAATATGAAAGAAAATAAAAGACCGGATAAGATTAAATATCATACCCAAATGCTAAAGAGGACACTATTTAGTCATTCAAATCATATAGCACATTTACAAATCAGAAAAAATAGTTTTCAATAAAATATCGAATAAATTCCAAATCTGATTTTAACTAAAGTATACATCTGATAACAAACAAAGTAAGATATATGGCTGGTTGTTAATTCTGATTCATACACAATTTTACAGATTATATCTTGGGACAATTAAGAAAATTTTGAAAGATCTAACACAAGAAAACTAATAAGAATTTTAATCACCCTGAACACTATGCATCTTGATATGATTATAACTACCCAAATAAATAGCTGTATACAGAAAAAAACAAATTTAAGAATGGTATCATGTAACACTAAAAAAAATCAAGAGATCGATATTTAATCAAGCATATATAATCACATATTTACACATGAACACATCCAAAAAAATGATCTAATCACCATATTTCAGACTTTGAAAATGAATCACGACAAATCATACAAAGATTAAAGAATTATGACACAAAAAGAAGGGTAATAAGGATATGACCTTTTTGAATTAATCAACCAATAATGTTTACCCTCTTTGTGTTTAGTCGCTTTATAAAGTACATGAATTTTCAGATCTGTCCCTAACGAAGGAACGAAGTACCTTTTGAATCCACCAAACACGACTGCTAGGACTCATATTAATCTGATAGCACATATCGAAACAACTCCCGAAATACACCTAACCGGCTCTTACGATTGCCATTATCTAGAGGAGCACATAGGGCCCGTTTCGTCATAATCTAGGTTTATGAATATTCCAGAATCCAGACAAAGGGTTTAAGAGAGCAATGGATGTTTGAGAGGGCGAATGGGTGGGTTTAAGAGAGCGATAGAACCACACTAGTTTTTCACCTCTGTTTAATTTTGTTTGAATGCAAAAATATTTAATTCTGAATGGAATCATGAGTTTAAATTTTTTGAATTTTAAGTATCAAAATATTGGAAAAAAAATTCATTACCTTAAATTCTCTAAACTTTCTACACAACTCAAATTACCATCCTCATTTTCTCCTAAATTTTCTCTTTAAATCAAGATATACATCTCAAATAGAAAAATTTCTCTTAAAAAAAATTACATATCCAAATTATAAAATGTTTTAAATTTATAATTATCTTTATTTACAGATTTCCTCTAATGAATATTAAAAATCAAAATTTCTTTTTGAGGTCCCACTTTTTAAAGTATATATAATAAATATAAAAGATAAGTGTCTAAATATATGTTAAAAATACAAATACAAATCCAATTTAAATTTCAAAATCAAACTTTTTGGGTTTAAAATTAAAATCAAATTCAGATATTTAATTTTCATGTGACGGAAAATTCTCAGGAATTTTATAACCGCTTGAATCATATTTATACGTTTTTCTAAAACTTCTTTAATTTGAATATTAAAAATCAATATTTCTTATTTTTTAGTCCTAAATTTTAGGTATAATAATATTTATAAAAGAAAAGTGTTTAAAAATATGTTTGAAAAATTCAAATAAATCAGATTTTTTAAAAATCAAATCCAAATTTAAACATTAAAACTTCCCTAAATACATTCGAATTAATAAATGCATCCAAAATATATTTGAATTCATAGAGAACGAGAATTCGAGTTTAGACAGAAGATATATAATTAAAAAAAAATCACATATTTTGTAGTTTTAAATTTTTTTGAATTTATAGAGAAACAGATTATATACATGAAAAAGTAATTTGAATTTATAAGTATATATATAATTAATACTTCCGTTAAAATATTAGAATTGGAAAAAAATTTCAAATATTATAACTTAAATATTTTAAAGAAGAGGAATTCAAATTTATAAAAAAGATATATTTTTATAACTTTCTTTAATTTTTGTTAAAAAAATTTAAAATTTCTATAAAAATGAAATGGACAAGTTTAATTTTTTTCTCACTGTGTATTTGTCACAACGGGTGTCGGCTCATGAAAACATGAGACAAATCGGTTTAAATGTAATAAAAATTCAAATCCAATATTTCGGATACAGTTAAATCTAATCAAATCGGAACATGTCAGGTACTCATTAAATTATTTGTCAACCTTAATACGGTTTTAGGTATCGGATTAGAATATTTTGTCATCCGTAATATAGTTTCATGTAAAGTTAACATATCTGTATTTAAAAAAATATTCAAATATTATAAATTCAAATGTTTAAGGAAGAGGAATTCAAATTTATAAGAAAGACATATTACTAATATTTTTTAATTTTTACTAAAAAAGAATTAAAAACTTTTATAATAATCAAATCGACGTGTTTAAATTTTCTTTCAGAATAAAAATATTCTGTTTATTTGTTAGAGTAGGTATTCTGTTTATTTCGAATTCTGTTAAATCTGATCACATCGGAATGAGTCGGTACCCTTTAGATTATTTTGTCATTCTTAATACGGATTGTGTACCAATTAGATTAGAATATTCTATCATCTTTAATATATTTTCATGTAAAGGCCAAATGAGGAAAAAAAAAACTAACCCGGTACTTAATTCTTTATTATTGCATAATGTTATTGGTTTTTTTTTTATATATTTTTTATCAAAAATAATAAGTTATAATGAGTATCGGCCCATGAAAACGTGACACAAATCAACATAAATGAAGAATATATATTAGTAATTTATGTTATCGTCTACGTATATTTAATTTCTACAATAAAAATTGTGTTTACTATTTTATATAAAATAAATTAACTATTAGGATTTTAGAAAACATATTATAGGGCCGCTGCGAAGCGCGGCTTAGTCGACTAGTACTTATATAAAGGAGAAGACGTGGGCGTTTATGTGGCGCATCTCAGATCGTCCCGTTCTATTTTTTGAATTAAAAAATATTAAAAACTACAATTACCTAAATTACAGCGGATAAGATAAGTCAGAATCAGATTCCATCTCTTAGATTAGTAGACGCCAAGTCATAAAATTCTACGAGTAAACAAATCCACAATTTATATAAAATTATAGCAAATAAGATAAGTCAGAATTAGATTCTATCTCTTAGATAAACTAAAATTACCTAAATTATAGCTGATAAGATAAGTGAAAATCGGATTCTATCTCTCAGATTAGTAGGCGCCAAATACAAATCATAGAATTCTACAAGAAATCAAATCCTTATCTTTTATAAAATTATAGCAGATAAGATAAAAACTTGATTTTGGTGATATGATGTAAAGCGAAGTGGAAATTCAGTGGGATTTCGGCATGGAAGAGAGTGAATTTATGAGCTTTCCATTGCTTGACATATTTAGATACAGTGATCCTCTCTATGGGTCGTTGGACATTCTACCAACTCAAGATAACAGTACTCTCATGCAAGGTAAATTTATAAGCATACACATTATCATTTGTTCTTGATCAGTGTATTATTTTTTTTCCCTTCTTAGAAACAATTTCTCTGTTAATTTTTTTTACAGGAGACTACTTTTCACTGAACAATGGATATGAGAAACTGGATGATGAAGTAATGAGGGATTTTCTTGACTTCCCATTCAACGATGATCAACCTCCATTGTTGTTAACTAATAATAATACTAATAATGAGGATACGATTAATGGTCAGGTTGATTACAAGGAGGACAAGAAAAAGAAGATTAAGAGAAATCTGCCGAGTGCCACTCTTTTTTTTCATAAACCCTAATCCCTAAATGCAACCACATTCATACAAATTATACTCTATTATTCCAGCAGCTCTCCAATTCATGTACAACATTTATTCGATCATGTCAAAATATGACTATAACACCATGCACAAAAATTCTCACCAAGCCGAGTGCCACTCTATTTTTCATAAACCCTAATCCCTAAAAGCAACCACGTTCATACAAATTAGACTCTATTATTCTAGCAACTCTCCGAATCATGTATAACATTTATTCGACCATGTCAAAATATGACTGTAACACATTGCACAAAAATTCTCACCAATTAAGCCAACTCATAAAAAGTGACGTATTTTGATCGATTTCATAAGTCTCATTAATAACGATTGTTGGGTCCCAAAGTATTGTAGAAGGGGGGGGGGGTTGAATACAATACTCACAATTATTTCGACTTCTTTTGAGTTCTTCATTTTAGTTACGTAATCGAAATAAACACAAACAAGTCGAGGAATATATCGTTTGATTAATATAAACCTTGAGTTTGCTACACTCTAATCAATGAATGATTAGATACAATGAATTCAACATCATAACAATACAATTACAAGCTTTTATAAATATATCGCTTTAATGGAGCTCTCGTAAATGCAGTTGGCAGCTTAGGAAGACGAATGAATGAATTGAATCCATTCTGTTGGTTTTGTGTAGACTTGAATTCACTTTACACGTGGCAAAACCAAGTCCACATGCTGTGCTTCACAATTGTTGTAGTTGCTAAGTCCTTAGAGGTGACAGGAGTTATGAGGCGACCATGGCTTCCTTTTGAACATTAAGGGGCGACATGAATCATGCTAGGAAGTTAAGGGGCGACAGGAATCACTCCAGCAAGCTTTAAGGGGCGACAGAAGCCTTTGGCTTGGTTAAGAGGCGACATGAGCCTTTTGACTAAGA
>PHNY01037054.1:27937-41223 GCA_003724115.2 Anethum foeniculum | reverse complement strand
GCCCTGTAGTCCAGTCCCTCAAGGTTTTTCAAAGTGTACAAATTAATTTCTTCTACCTGAGCTTCCTCTGATTCAGCTACTAGTAGCTCTTCTATTCTGTTCAGAGGTTCCAACAATAATGCCTGTTACTGAGATGTTTGTATGTCCAATCTATTCTCTCTAACCTCCTCAATTCCTTTCTGTAGGTCTCTTTTGATTCCCGGATAAATGTAGCATTGGTACAAACCACTGTGTGAATGTAAAATCTGGAATCAGTAGAGTTATCTTAAAATCTTCAGAGAAATTGATCCGTAGAAACTTCCTTATTTTCTTGCATCTGAAAATTCAGTGGTATCCTATGGAGTAAGCCTTTGAAGAAATTCCACAATTTTCTTAAGTAGGTCTTGAAATCAGTTCCATTGGACTAAGAAAACCAATATATTCAACTTCCGTGTTCGGGAATTTTTCGTCTAAATAGCACATAGTCTTCATTTTCTTCAAAATATTAAAATCATCTTTAACGGTCGGAGGAATCTTCAATCTATCAATCCTTTGAGAACCATTGGCTTTGTTACATTTCAAATTATTTAAAATTCAAAAATCCCAAGATTGAAAATTTTGAAAATTAAAAAGTTCAAAAAAAATTTAAATTATTTAACGTTCAAAAATTTCAGGGATGGTTAATTTTTGAAAGTTAAAAAATCTGAAAATCCTGAGAACTTGATTGTTTGGTCTAAAACACCGGATCTGATTTGTATATCGATCAACAAGCTCTGATACCAATTTTTAGGTCCCGAAGTATCGTAGAAGGGGGGTTGAATACGATACTCGCTAAATTAAAAAATTCTTTCGAATCTTTTGATATATAAATCCGTGAAGGGTTGCTACACCCGGTAAATAAATTTACCGGCTACCAAGAACAAAATGTTCTTGCTTCTACAAAGATCAACAAATTAAATCCTATACAAGATCTACAATTATTTGTCTAAGGATTTAATTACCGGATAACGTTTATAATAGCCCATAAGAACATACAAGATTTAAACCGGGCATTATAACGTTTCTCCGGTGAGAAGTTTAATGGATATAAAATGTATGTATGTCTTCTCTGTCTCTCTCTGTATATTTTTCTTCAGCTCCGTTAGAAAAGATGAAGAACAGAACCAAGTATTTGCTTCTGCTGCTTTGTGTAGACTTTACACCAATTTGAATTACGTGGCTGAATGGTAACCAAGAAAAATAATTGATAGAATCAATAAATGTTGTTGCTTAATGCATGGTGGCACCAAGAGGGTGATTTTCATTTAGTTTCATCATCAATACATGATAGTGGCGCCTACTAGCATTAGAAAGGGGATTGGTGGCGCCTACTAGGTAACGAGTCCATGACTTAACTGATTTCAAGCTCAACAAAGCTTTGGTGGCGCCTAGGGATGGTAGAATAAGCTTGGTGGCGCCTAGAGGATGTTTGTTTCACTTAGAATCTTCAACATAGCATGGAAGTGGCGCCTACTAGGAAAACAGCTTGCTGATTACGCTTAGAACCACTTTCTTACTTAGTTTCTGCATCATTAAGATCAAGTTGCGCCTAGAGAGGA
This sequence comes from Anethum foeniculum, assembly GCA_003724115.2. Classification (NCBI taxonomy): domain Eukaryota; kingdom Viridiplantae; phylum Streptophyta; class Magnoliopsida; order Apiales; family Apiaceae; genus Anethum; species Anethum foeniculum. Next base: position 39,646 of record PHNY01037054.1, on the reverse strand, counting down.
ATTTAATAGCTTTCTTACTTAGTTTTTATTGCTCTCAAGTCTTGGTTGCGCCCCTAGGTATAGTACAAGTGTAGGTGGCGCCTAGAACCATGTAAACTAAGATTTTGACTTAGATTTTCCACCATTTCATGCAAGTGGCGTCTAGAGTGCTTAACATTGACTTAGTTTCTTCACAACTAAGCAAGTTGCGCCTAGAGTGCATGTAGAGGTCCTTGATTGAATTTCCTTGTACAACAGCTTGCTGTTTTGTCCTGATTTGAGTCTATAACAGCTTGATGTTTGCATTACTGAGTAAGCCATAATAGCTTGCTGTTTGCATCATACTGCAACTCATAACAGCTTGCTATTTGCATCATTCTTGCATCCTTTTTCCATCTCTACTTGTTTTACCTCTTCTCGTCGTACTTAATCAAATGAACATTCCTTCCGAGTATGAACTCCAACTTAACAATTCTTCTATAAATAATACTTGGATTCCTTTCACGAAACGCTGACGCCTAGTGCAACTGATCTGGTTCACAGACAACTAACTTCGATTCAGGTCTTCGTATTATAGCCTTGATTACTTTGTCAAGTTTGCAACAACTTTATTGCTTCGAGCACTGACTTTCAACAAACAATGCACTTTCACTGGAATCTTTTCTGGTACTCAGAAAACGTCTTCATTGCTATTACAATCTTGAATACTTCATTCTCTGTTCTTCACTGATGCTTGTACATTTAAATGAACTCCTTTCAGTGAGTATAACTTCAAGACTGCAGCTGTCTTCTTTAACCTTTGTCTTAACCCCGTCTTCAATTCTTCAGATCCCTATGCTTCGAACACTATCTATCTTCAATCAATGCTAATACACTGAAATCTTCTGGTGGCACTTTTACACTGAATCTTCAACACTTCTGAAACCCTGAAAGACTTTAAACCTTATTCTTCACTGAGGCATGAACATGTTAATGAACTTCTTTCAGTGACCTACAGTAGACTTCAAAACTTCTTCTAATGTTTTGATTCTTTGTATTTGCCTTGTCTTCATTCCTTTCCGATTTCTGTGTAGACATAGTATTATTTACATGTCATGTTCTAGTGTTGAGTTATCACGTCAACTGTTCATACAGCTTCGCAATCTCACCAACAGAATGCGTAAACTTCGAGATATCTTGTAGTTATGTTAGAATTAGGGGAAGACATGATACTTTTCTTAGTTTAGATTATGTACAACACATTTACTCTTTTTCCTTCACTAGGGTTTTTCCCACAGGGTTTTTCTAGTAAGGTTTTAACGAGGCATGATATAGTACAAGTCATCCAAGGGGGAGTGTTATGTATATATGTGGATGACTCTAGAGAATTCCAAATTTTAGAATAAAACCTTTAATCTTTTAACTTCTTGTAACTTTAGACTTTTGGTGTTTCAAATTCCTTGTAACCCCCATGTAGTGCACCTATAAATATGTGCCAAAGTTGATCTTCTAAACTCACTAGAAAGTAATACAAAATAATTGTCTCAATATCTTTTTCTATTATTCTAGTATATTATAGTTATAATAATATATTTATGACATGGTCCCAATAATAAATAAACTCTTATATTTCTAATATATTATATTTTACATTTTTTTTGTTAAGTTAGTGAAGTTGGCATCATCTCTGATGGTTGGCACCCTTGGAGGGGTGCCAACTTTACCATAGTCAAAAATATTGGTTTTAATGTTAACTCTGTCACATCAATTTTGACACTCTTTTTTCACAAAGCACTCCAATAGTAGACACACAAGACGTCAACTTCATTAACTTAAAAAAGAAAAAAGAGTAATGTAAACATATTAGAGGTATAATAGTTTATTCATCATTGGGACCAAAAATGAAGTTGACATCTTACTTTATGGGATGCCAACTTTTGACATCCCAAGTTGACACCACATGCCACCTCACTTGGCACCCTAGTAGAATCCCAACATTTTTATTGAAGTGCGAACAAGGGTCCAAGATACTTCATACCACATGGCGTTGGCACCCCTCTTGACACCCATCATTGGAGTTTCTTTTAGGTTCACTACACTGTTATTTCGTGTACAAGAGATTCTGGCCGTGGAATGGGAAATAGAAAAAATTCCAGTTTCACTTTATCGGTACATTGTGTGATATAAATTGACATGAATTTTCATAAATATTACAATTTAAACAAAAGATGTTGTTAGGTTTCATGGAGTCTAATTAAGCCCATGAAAATAAATTTTGTAGATTCAGACTAGTATTTGAATTAGTCTACTTTTCATATTTGGATTATAATTTGAGTTAGACCTAGTTTCTTTTCTTATAAATACTCTCATGTAATTGTAAAATCTTGACACAAATAATTATGTTACAAAATTAGTGCGCCTTGTAGAGTAGGAATTTTCGTAAATCTTTGTCTTGTGTAATTGTCGTTTATTTTCATATTCTTGTTTATTCAATTTGGATTTTTGCTTTCATTGTTGTATACTCAACAACTGGTATCAAGAGTCTAGTGTTTCAGGCGAGTGGGAGTGATGGCAGAAGAAGGGAACGTAAAGATCGACAAATTTAAGGGCAAAGATTTTGGGTTTTGGAAGATGCAGATTGAAGATTATATTATTTGTATCAAAAAACTACACGAACTGCTGGAAGAGAAGAAGTCAGATTCAATGGATGAGAAAGACTGGAAGCTATTGGACAGGCAAACTCTGGGTGTTGTCAGATTGACTTTGGAGAATAAAGTTGCTTATAATATCGTCAAGGAAACGACAACTTATGCATTGATCAAGGCTTTATCAAATATGTATGAGAAGTCGTCTGTTTCGAATAAGGTATATTTGATTCTCTTGTTATTTGCCACGAGATTGAATGAAGGTGATTGTGTTGCTAATCATGTGAACGAATTTAATTCTATCCTATCAAGATTTGTGTCGCTGGCTAATAAATTCGATGATGAAGTACAAGCCTTGTTGTTGGCATCCTCGTTACCTGACATTTGGTCAGGATTTGTCACTGCTATAAGTAATTCATCTGGGAGCGGTAATATGACTTTTGTTGGAGTTCGAAATTCGATTCTTGGTAAAGATATTCGTAGGAGAAAGTCAAGAGAGTCATTAGGTTCCTTGTTGAGTATTGAGAGTAGAGGCAGAGAGTCCGAAAGGGGGCAGGATAAGGGGTGTAGCATATCGAAGTCACAGAAGAGAGGACAATCCAAAGATAGCAAGGAGTTCAAGATTCGATTCTTGGTGAAGAAATTCTTAGGAGAAACTCAGGAGTCAGGAGAGTCGTCAGGTTCCTTGTTGAGTATTGAGAGTAGAGGCAGAAAGTACGAAAGGGGGCAGGATAAGGGGTGTAGCAGATCGAAGTCACAGAAGAGAGGGAAATCCAAAGATCGCAAGGATATTATTTGTTAGAATTTTCAGAAGAAGGGTTACTTCAGGAATCAGTGTACGGCTCTTGTAGCTCCAAAAGAAAAGAATAAAGAGGATAATTCAGCTAATGTAGTTGAAGGAGTGGTGGATGATGATGTTTTGATTTGTTGTATTGAATCTTCTGTTGAATCATGGGTTATGGATTATGGTGTATCATTCCATGCTACTCTTTGCAAGGATTTGATGTTAAATTTCAGAGTTGGAAATTTTGGTAAAGTCTGTCTTGCTGATGATGAGACTATGAATATAGCGAGCATGTGGAGATATTAATCTCATAACCTCTTTGGGGACTAGATGGACGTTGAAAGATGTAAGGTACATTCCTGGACTTAAGAAGATGTTTCTATCTGTGGGTCAGTTAGATAAGGAAGAGTATCGCGTTACTTCTGGAGATGAATAGTGGAAGGTTATAAGAGGAATCTAGTTATTGCTCGAGGAGAGAAAAAGGAGACTTTGTACATTGCTGAACAATCTGGCTGTGAAGCAAATGTGGTTGCTGATGTGATTGGGTCTTCAACTTTGTGGCACTAAAGACTTGGTCATATGAGTGAAAATGGTATGACGCTAATAACTTCGAAGGGGAAGATTAGAATTGAAGAATGAAGAAGTTGGATTCTGTGAGCCATGTGTTCTTGGAAAGCAGAAACGAGTTACTTTTTCAAAATCAGGGAGGACCCCCAAGGCTGAAAAGTTAGAGCTACTTCAGAGAGACCACATTAGAATGGTGTTATAGAGTACATGAATAGAACATTAAATTAGAGGGCCAAGAGTATGAGATTACATTTAGGGTAGCCAAAGATTTTTTTTGGACAAATGCAGTTAGCACAACAGCGTATCTCATAAATAGAGGACCTTCAAGTCCTTTGGGGTTCAAGATACTTGAAGAAGAGTGGCAGGAAAAGGAGGTAAATCTTTCATACTTGCATGTGTGTTAAAGATTCTGACAAGGACAAACTTGATCCTAAAGCAAAGAAGTGTATCTTTATTGGTTATGGTTCAGATGATATGGGTTACCTTTTCTGGGATGAACTGACGAAAAAATTCGTCAGAAGTAGAGATGTTACTTTTAATGAGAATACAGTGTATAAGGATAAGCTTTCAGTCGGTTCTGAATTTATAAAGGAAAAATCTAAGAAAGAGAAAGTAGTGTTTATAGATATACAGAAATAGATCTTGCATGAAATAGTGGGAGTTCAGAGATTGTTGATGACACGGTTCCAGTTAATCCATAGACTGAGGTAAGAAAATCTAGCAGAATTGTGAGGCCACCACAAAAATTTTCTCCTTCAGCATATTATATGTTATTGACCGAGGACGGAGAGCTTTAGTGTTATTCTGATGCAGTACAAGTGGATGATTCACTTCAGTGGAAATCAGCCATGGAAGAGGAGATGAGTTCTCTTGAGTAGAATGAGACTTGGTCTTTAACAGAGTTACCAGCTAGAAAAAAGGCTTTACATAATAAGAAGAACATGATAGCAGCAAGACATACAATGAGATAATAGTAGTCAAGGGTTATCAACAGAAAAAAAGGTATTGACTATACTGATATATTTTCTCCCGTTGTTAAGATGACTACAGTTAGAATTGCGCTAAGTATTGTGGCTGCAGAGGAGTTACATCTAGAGCAACTAGATGTCAAGACCGCATTCTTACATGGTGATCTTGAGGAAGACATCTACATGGTTTAGCCAGAGGGATTTCAGGTAGCTGGGGAAAGAAAACCTTGTTTGCAAGCTTATAAAAAGCTTGTATGGTTTGAAGCAAGCACCAAGACTGTGGTACTTGAAATTTGACAGCTTTATGATGAAGAATGGGTACACGAGGAGTGCTATGGATCACTGTGTTACTTTAAACAGTTTGACTCATCTTATATCATATTATTGTTGTATGTTAATGACATGTTGATAGTAGGATCAAACATAAGAGAAATCAACAGGTTAAAGAGACAGATGTTTGAGGAGTTTGAGATGAAGAATATGGGTACAACAAGATAGATACTTGGTATAAGCATCATAAGGAAAGGATCTGAAGATACTTTGAAATTGTCTCAAGAGAAATATATTGAGAAATTGTTGCAGAAATTCAGTGTCAAAGATGCGAAGACTAGAAGTACACTGTTGGCGACTCAGTTTAATCTCACGAAGAAGATGTCACCTTTAAGTATCACTCATTACGAGTGGGTTACATTCGACGGCTCAAAATAACTTGATAATGTGGGGCTTAAAACCTACATTTTCTGACACATGTCACAGGCCAACTAATAGAAGATTGAATAAATCTGCCCAACCAGGCTCTATAAGTGTTTTATGAATGGCCGGGACCATCTTTAGCTGAATTTGTTGTTTTGGGAGATTTAACATCATATATTTGCTTGATGATTCTCCTTCCGTAGTTAATAAGTTGGCCTATGGCATTTCTTTCAATGATTTGAAAAATGATACTTCAGTTCAATGCGTTTGACATGAATGGTCCTGTCTTCAGTGTTTTATCACTTTTGGTTTTGCAGATAGTAAAAATTATCAGTGACCTGTTCTGCGTTCATTTCCAGATTTGATTGGAAGAGATCAGATTTGGCAAATGACATTGGACAGCCTACGAAATTGTTTCCGTCTTGTATAGTTTTTTTTTTTTTTTTTTAAAAATCCAGTTTCATGCTCATGTAGTTTCACAGGTATAAGGATTTTCAAATATTTGCCTTCGCTGTCAGTAAGGACTAAGGAGCATTGCGCTAAAACACCCCAATCTTATAGTTCCACTGTATCGGATCCTGACCGATAACAATGCACATCTCAATCAAGCAAGGATTCCTAGGCAAACATCGATCAACATCATCATTCATGAGTTTCAAGTGATGATCACCTCTCCATTGACAAATCATCAGGATAATACTATTCAACTTCATAGAGTATCTATAATTTTTGTGGCTTAAGCAGTCACTTCTGCTAAACAGACACATATACTATTTGTAGTTGAATGACAGTCACTAGTTTTACTAAGTGTACAGGGGTAGTATTACAGGAAAAGAAAACTACTTCAACGATACACATGTGAATCCAAGTATTAAAAAAAAAAAAAAAAAAAAAAGGAAATAACCAATTTTAAGAAAAAAACTTTACATTATCAGCCAACAAAAGATATATAGCATAGCTCCATGGCCTGTACCCACCATCATCCGAATCTTCTCGGCTATGAAAACCATCTATTTTGAATGCCATCATTTTCCGCTATCTACCTTGTGTGCTTGTGATTAAGAATGCAATCTTAGTTCTTTCACGGGCCTCGGTGGCTACGGAAACAGAGGCAGCCTTGAGGTTGATCACCAGGAATCATGCCTCCACCTTTCGATGTGTCAATAGCCTCTATCATAGTGACAACCTCATCCATTTCAGGTCTTCTGTCAGGGTTAGCATCCCAGCATCGCTTCATCACATTTGCCAATGAACTTGGACAACACCTTGGTATATCCGGTCGTAGGTTCTGTTTGCACAATTAGAATATGAAATTCTGTACTTACCCAGACATATAAGGAATTTTTGTTGCGTAGTATAAATTAAGCATGATCAGAAGAACATACCTGGCGAACCACAGCGGAGGTTACTTCTGAAAAACTTAGGTCAGGATAAGGCATATCGCAGCAATAAATCTCCCACAAACAGATGCCAAAACTATAAACATCACACTTTCTATTATAAGGATTGCCGTTAAGAACCTGTACCAGTATGAATAGTTAGTATCTAATGGCACATGTATGCTAAATTCTTGATGAATGCATTAAGGAAAAAATGAAATCATCGCAACCAAGAAGTTAGACCTTCCATGTACTATCTACAAAATAATAGCTGACATCTTATGGCAACTCCAAGAGTCTATCTATATGAACTCTTGAGCTAAAGTTTAACGGATTTAGTACAAAATTGTGCTCCCAGTCTCCTAGTGCTCCTATAACACATACATGACTAGCAAATATTTATTATATGAATCTTTAGAACGAAAACAATATTTAGGAACATCCCTGGCTAGTTCAGTGTATTGGTGCATTGAACGATCTAAATGGACTTGGTCAAAAACTGTGGCACAGGAACAAAAGAAGGGGTCAGGCACTGGCGAGTAAACACTTCTTCACTCTACCATATGGTTTGGACAGACACAAACTATGATAACTGGATATCTGCATAGATGAAAATTGATCACTTCTTTTACATGACTACTTAAGCATTTTGGATGCTCTAACCAAAACAAATGCATTAAACTGTTAAGTAACTCCTTAAAACATGCTAGATACCTCGGGAGCCATATAACCAAGTGTCCCAGTCTCCCCAGTCATGTCGTTCGGATTAGAAGCCTCAACACGAGCAACTCCAAAATCAGCTATTTTCACTGTGCGCGACTTGTCCAGTAACATGTTCTCAGTTTTCACATCTCTGTGTACAATTTTCTGAGAATGGAGATAACTTAACCTACAATAATTTGCTTCCCACACTTGTAAATACTTCACCACACAAAGTACAAATCTCTATAACATAGTTACATATATTCAAATAATTGTCATACCCTCTTGCCAAATCAAGTGCCATTTGTACAACCACTTTGAATGCTAGTTTTTTCCTCCTGTTTTTTATTAGATAAGATTTCAAGGCACCACCAGGAAGATACTCAACAACAACACAACATATATTACTTGGCATTCCAATTGGTCCACCTTCGCTTTGTAATTTTAGCCCCGAAGATCCCATGGTTGCCCCAATGAACTGCAAATGGGATCAAACATTAGTGATATACACAACTTACTCCATAAAGCTTAAACGACTTTTAATAATCACCTTTGTATACCAGTTCATATCATAAGTCATGCTGATAGCACATCTCCATAACATAGTCTCAAAAACGGCTTAATGACCTTTTAAGCATTAAGGTTTGCACCAATATACTCATCAGCTCCCGTGGTCCAAAACTGTTCCTTTTTGCCCCTGAAGTACAAAAAATGTATTTTTTTACCCTTGGACCGGGAAAAAAAACCAGAGTAAACCAGCCGGTCCAAGGGTAAAAAAATATGTTTTCAGTACTTCCAGGGCAAATCAGAACAGTTTTAAACTACAGGGGAGGTGCTGATGGATATATTGGTGCAAACCTTAATGCTTAAAAGATCATTAAGCCCTCGAAAAATACTAAAGAAGTTATACACACTTCCATACCCTTTCACCATATGTTTTAGTTCTATAGTGTTTTCACTTTACACTATACAAGTAAGTTTGTGATAGATCCACATTTTAGATTATTAATCATAGGATTAATTGGGCTGTTTGGCAACAGCTTATCGACGAGTGTTTGTCGACTTAACTTATAAGTTGAATTTACAACTTATAAGCTGATAAGTTGAATGTTAGTAACAACGTACTTTTTCTCAACTTAATTTGATTTTTCGATTTTTTATTGAATTCAGTTTTACAATATATGTTTCTAATGTTAATCTAATTTTAAATTCACGAATTAAGATTGTTATATTTAAAAAATTATTTACTTTAGTTCATTTTAGTAAAAAAAAATTCTGACTTATAAGTAAATTTAACCAAACACTTATATAACTTATAAGTATTCATTTACTTATCACTTATAAGTCACTTATTCATTTTAAGTCATAAGTTACTTATTTTAAGATTTCCCAAACGGGCACAATATCTAAATTAGCTCAGGAACCACAACAGCTATTTTTAAATAATACTAATGTTTATGTATTCACCTGAATTTAGATATTTAGATGTCCAATTTTTTGTAGGAGCTATCATTTGTTTGTAGGAGCTATTTCTAAATAATACTAATGTTTGTTCATGGTTCCCGTCCAGTTTACACTATGTCAGCAACTTTGTTAATAAATGCTAACGAGAAAGTCAAATTTGTAAATGCACTGCATCAGTTATATAAATATATTGTAAAGTAGCTACTCATCACACAATTATATATACTAAATAGATATAACATAATTTATTTATTTATTTCTACCGTAGCATCACACGTTAAAAAAGAATAAATTTGACAAATTACTTACATACACTTTGTTATTGCTAAGTAAACTAATTTATGTCAACATTAACTATGCATATAACTAATATAAAAATCAAGACATAGAGTATGGTATTTGGATTAAATAACTTAATCTTTTGTACATATTATTTTGTACATATATATGTTGTACATATAAAACCAGAGTAGTTTGTTCATATTTCATAGGCTCTAGCTCTATTGTATCATAAAATCAATCAAACATTCTAAAATCATAAAATCAATAAATACACATAAAAACAAATAGTGATAAAACTATCATAACATGCAAAATAAAGTTTGAAATACAAGCGCTAATTCCCATCAAAAGTACAAAGCTATATTAGAACCAACACAACAACACACTAATATCACATGAACCAATTTCATTTTCAATAATTTCAACTTTCCATTATTATTGAATTGGATATTTCATTTTAATTATATTAAATATTGTAAAGTTAAAGTTGGAGATGATGCAGAAGTTAATTAGAAAGTGACCTTAGTAACATTAGGATGGTCAAGCTTATGCCAAACTGCAACTTCTTGTGTAAATGCAGCCCTCAAAGATTGTATCTCAGCTTCTGTTCTATGGCCCTCTTCTCCCCAGTCCAACAGTTTGACTGAAGCAAGGAACGCAATACATTATATTTAATCAATAGTTGACATTAGAAAGTAGTATTAGTGTGATCAAATGTCTAATCACTTCTTAAATATAATAAACAAGATAATTATGCAACTTAAAATATACATAATACTAAGAAAACTGACAATGACTCTGATGATGACTTAAAACAATAAATAAATAAACAGTAAGAACAGCTCCAGATCCTAAGTTGAAGTTATATTACTAGATTATCTTATTGTAGGATTAGTTTATAATAATCATGAATTAACAGTTTGGATTAAGTGAAAGTCAAAGTGAAACTACACCACTAATTTATTACTATCACCTAGTTGGGTTCAAGCTAAATCCGTGCAGTAGGGTCACGGTTTCCATGAGATAAGATAACATTTATAATAGCAGTCATTTATGACTTATTGTTCTCCACCCCTAACAATAAATAAAATATATATAAATTACTTCAACCTCTAACTATAATCTATATAGAGATTAATTGCCAGAAAGAAACAAGGTGGGGATAACCAGAAAGGCATCAATTAAAGACTTTGATCATGCATGTAAACAACAATAGGATGAGCCAAAAATAGGTCCACATCTATCAATATTTGGCCGACAAAATGTATCTGGACCTCAAAACACTTCTTGTATCTACGTATTTTTTCGGAAATAACTAATCGTAAAAATTTAAATACTCACTCATTCATGATCAACTGAATCTCGAACAATCAACATGTTGTTACCCGAACACAGAAGAAGTTACAATTTTCTGTTATAGTTTGATTAACAGTACGTTTTCGGAAAACATATTACATTTATGTATAGAACAAATAAAAGATATGATCCTTAAGATTGAGAGAGAAGACATGTATAATTCTCAAGGAAATTAAACTGATACGGGAGTCGAATACACTGACCTGCAACATCAAGGCCATCATAGATGCCACGATGAACAGTACCAAAAGTGCCACGAGCGAGAACAGTTTTAATAATAAGCTTAGCAGGATCGATCTCCCAGTCCTGTCTCTGCCTGGCGGGGGCGGCGGAAGTGGCAGCAACGACGGTGGGAGTGACAGCGGTGGAGGCAGCGTTGAAGCTGGAAGAAAGTTGATCATGTTTTTTGGTATTATTCTCCATAGTCCAAACACGGTTGAGATGTCTCTCGAGTTGTTCATCCAAGCTCTTAAGATCAATCTGATCTGCACGTACAAATCCATCGTTTCCTTCCTTCATGTTGTATGATTGATGAGGAGAAGAAGGAGAAGGAGAAAATTAGTAGAAAAAGAGAGGAATGAATGAAAAAGGAAGAGTTGAAGCAAGAGAGGCAAAGTCTAGTGAACAACTGGACATGTGGGCACATGGAAATGCCTCCACTCTAACGTGTATTCTGACCCACTCTGCCCTCACTATTACTCTCCATATGTATACATATAGTATTTTGGTAGTTATAAAACTATTATTTTATACTCTTCTATTACAAATTACTATTATTGTTTATTATTTTAATTACAAATCATATATACGACTTTTGCTAACAATCATTTTTTTTTTTTTAACAAAATTTTGGAATACAGGATAGCAATTACTCGCTCCGTCCCGGCCATTTGTTTACATATGGTTTGGGC
>PHNY01037029.1:7337-20092 GCA_003724115.2 Anethum foeniculum | reverse complement strand
AACTTCACTCTAGGCGCCACATTGAATAGTACTACCACTCTTGGCGCAACATGAGTAAAGATGTGTGAATTGGCTAAGTCATGGACTTAGTGGCGCCATCTAGTGGTCATAGACACACTCTAGGCGCCACCAAGGACTTAGACCAATTCTAAGGGTTCTAAATATCTAAGGAGGCGCCACCAACTCAAAGTTCTATCTCTATAGGCGCCATTATGGTGTTATGCATCAAATGATTAAGTCAACTTCACTCTAGGCGCAACCTTCTCTACACACTCTAGGCGCCACCTGCATTTCTATAGATTTGGCTAAGTCAAAAGCTCTACCCTTGGCGCCACTACCATTTTCCTTAACAAATTCCATGAGTTGTGCGGCATGTTTAATTAACTTGGCTGAAATTAAGCCACGTAATTAAATGTGAAAAGTCTACACTTTTAGAAGCAGAAAAATTCATTTATGTTAATCNTTCAGCTGCCAACTGCAAATACGAGAGCTCCATTGAAGGCGATTTATTTTCAAAAGCTTGTATTTGTACTGTTATGCTATCGAATTTATTGTAGCTAATCATTCTTGATTAGAGTGTAGCAGACTCAAGGTTTATATTAATACAACGATATATTCCTCGAACTTATTTGTGTTTAATTTGATTCCGTAACCAAACGAAGAACTCAAAAAGAAATTGAATTATTTGTGAGTATTGTATTCAACCCCCCCCCCCTTCTATAATACTTTGGGACCTAACAGAAATGAATTGATTTCAAGTATTGAAGATCACAGGATTTCAAGGGAATGAAGTAATGAAGATGCAAAGGACAATATCAACTCAACAGTGGTTTGTAGAGTTCATAACATGAAGGGCTGAGAATGGAACTAGTTGTCTGTGAACTAGACCAATTGCAGTAGGCGTCAGTGATCCGTGAAGGGAAACTAAACATTATAATTCGAAGAACTGTTGAGTGGGATCGTATTCGAAAAAAATGTTCAAGGTTTAAATACGAAGACCTGAAGATTGGAAGACTGACAGTGGTATAGCTCAAAGCTTACATGAATTTGGTTAATGACTTGAAATTTCACCAAGTACTTTATACAAGGTACTTTGGTTGAGCCCTAGGTTCTATAAGGGAAACATGGCCGAGTCCTAAGTCCTACAAGGACATTTAGTCAAATCCTAAGGTTTAAGGCCCTAAATTTCTAAGTACAAAGTTCCTAGAGAATAACTTGGTTGAGCCCTAGTCTTGTAGTACAAAGATTTTAAGTGCTAGAACTCGACCAAGGCACATAATGGTCGAGCCCTAGATCAACTAAGGTGATCTCTGTCGAGCCCTAATAACTCGTGTTAACTCAGAAAACACCAATGACAATACAGGGAAGATAGTGGTCGAGCCTTAGAGTTGATACAAGGCGATTTCTGTCGAGCCTTGGTCCTTTGCATTGAAAATTGTCATGCAGCAATTCAGAACTTGTGTTAAAAAAGATGCCACATGTCCAAATGAATTGAAGACTACACAAAAAAAAGCAGCACTTCTGTTAATTATCTTCCTCAGCAGCCAACTGCAAATATGAGAGCTCCATTGAAGGCCATATTAATTTTTAAAGCTTGTATTGATTGCGTACCTAAACGAAGAATGTTATTTGAAAATTAAATTATTTTTAAGTATCATATTCAACCCCCCACGATACTTCGGGACCTAATATTTTAATTTGTCGCCTTTTCACGAACTGTCCATGCCTTTCCATAGAATCACCCAAAAAACTTCGAAATACAGGACGAAGTTTTTGGTCACAACTTATTCATTGACTTCTATTACATGCAAGTGTATACATAGAATTAAGATGAATAAAACATGGTTACCTGAGTATCCAGTTAAAAAAATGTGTTACATGTGGTATTCTAATAACATGCAAAATATGATCCAAAATTGTAAATCAAAATCGAATGAAGCCACACACAATACTACACCCAATAAAACTATAGAATTAAAAAGCTACAGCTTTCTAAAGGGGGCTACAAAAATGGTTTGCCAAACAACATTCACCTTTTCGAAGACATGCCAATATATGTGTGAGTGTGTGTGTGTGTGTGTGTAGTTTTAGATATGATTGTTAACCTTTTTATAACAAGGTAAGTAGAAGCCTAGAAGTAAAGAGTAAAAGCAGGTTGTTATAATCCCATCATAGATAATTTTTCTAGCATAAAATTCTAGTGAAGTAAAAGAGGTGGTACTTAAATACAAATCAATAGATTAGCATATATATAATAGAGCAAGATAGAGTTCTGGACTACAAGATCATCTTCAAAATATCAAAACAACAAAATAAGAGTCTGAATTACATAGTTGTAAATAGAGTGACAAAAATAGATAGCGATTAAATAGAATCACGTGTAATAGCTTTAAAATATTGGATTACAATAATAGTTGTCTTTGAAACCTCATTAGGTTATAGTAGTAAGAATGCACAGAATTTCTACTGTAGCGGTAGCATTACCCTATTAATAAACAGTCTTTATCCTTCAATTTTATCAAATTGGAGGGTTTATACGAGTACTAGTACTTTAATTCAATTTCCACAACATGAACGAATAAAATATCATGATTAAAGGAAATAACATATTAATCTGCATTCTTGAACTTTGCATAGTCACCTTCGCAGAAGATAGACAAGACCAATTTCTGTGGAAGTTTTGGATATTAAGTATCAACTCAATCTCAACTACATGAGCAGTTACAAGAAAGCACAGTTACATGTGATGTAGATAACCAAGTCAAATCCAGATTATAAAAAAAAATTAAAACGCACGGAGTTTTATTTCTGAAAACTCTTGCAGGCTACTCTATGATACAACTCAATAGTAAAATATGCATGTCAAAATCAAGTCCAACTTTTGTAAAAAAGAAAAAAAAAATAACAAGTCAATAAACACATACATAAAGTCAAATTTGAATTTATTTGCAATTTCTGATTATACTAATCGCTTGGTGGTTATCCTAAATTATTGATACAAATATCATTGCAGAGATGGACTTTATAATGTGACTTGCCGCCTTCTTTATAAAAGTATATCATCTGACATGAATGATGGATATATTAAATTATAGTCATTACATATAACTTAGGGACTATGGAGTCGATATTTTTATCGCAGCTACTGCAACAACTTAGGATCAAACTGCCTTAGTTTTAAGTGTGCCAATACCAAGACTATACTTTCTCGAATTTAACTGTTTTGCTCAGCAACTTCTTCCGGATCATTGGCTTTCACTTTGACCTGAATAGTAAGAGCAAGTATTCAACAAGTGACAACTCGTCATCTATTTTGTATATAAAATGCTCCAAATTCTATTGTTTGGAGATGTGATGATAAGCATTCTGGAACAAGTGTTCGCCAACCCCACAAGAAAATCAAGCCCCTAACAAGAAAAAGAAAAAAAAATTAAAGCACAAGTTCTTAATCATTTTAGCAAATGCATTAATCACATTTTGTGTATAACTCACCCATGAAAGTAAAAGGCTTTGAGGGTTCACTTAGCTTGCAAGTATGTCTGACAATAAATTCAAACAAGACCAATTATCAACATGAAGTTCTAACTTAATCAGATTATGAGATGTAGGCAAATCATAATTAGATGCATGATCGAGTGCCTTCAAATTAAAAGGCAAAACGTGAGAGTCGGGTTAATTTACAACAAATATGGAAACTAGTTACCGCAACAGTCTTATCAATTAAAGTAAAAATTTTAAACATCAGAAATATATTCATTAGTATTTTAATCATGACAAAACTCGAATTGTGTTCATGACAATAATATAATTTCAACATAAAGAATATTTATGGACTCATCTTATGGTGTTTTTGGTTATATCTAAAAATATACAAACATTTCATATAAAACAAATATAATTAAATAAATAAGAATATTACCTGAAAATGTCATCAATACGTAGAATTTTGGAGCAATTTCTTCATTGTTTACTGCAACAAATGTAAAAATTTAAACTAAAAAGAATAAAATAAATGTATTTGTATGTCCTACAATATTATGAAGGAGACTGATTACCGATAAATTAAGATCCTTTCCATTATGCAAGGAAAGATACGGTGAAAATTGAGAAATTACAAGCAACATAACAATCTGATTTGACAATGTACTATTATTCTTCACTTTGAGAGTATGCTATTCTTGATAGTGATAATGTTATGGAGTAGTATTCTTGGTAAATATAATACAAAAAAATATTCTGATTTGGAAAAGAATTAAAAACTGAGATCAGAAGGATATTGGAGAGCAGGTGGCGAAATATGGGATAATATAAGGGATGGTGGTGGAAGAGGGGGATATCAAAGGATGTAATGGGAGAGCGACGGCGAGGATATAAGATGATATTTAAGGATATTGGATGATACAAGATGATATGGGAAATATATGATGGTATGAGGTAATGGATGATAATGATGTGAGCGGCCACACACAAGATTTTTTATATATATACAAGGGAGATTGGAATGACACGTAATTTTTTATTCTGGTACGAGAACAATCTGGATGAAACAAGAAGCTTCTAGAGGAACAAATTTTAACTTCTTACAATGTAGTTGTTATACATTTTTTACATTTAGCAAATATAATTTTACATTTTTCACAAAATTTTATTTTATATGTTTAAATTACATAGGCAATGTTGTAATATTCGGAAATCGCATCTAATTGGTGAAGGTATCAATTAGGAATTAATCGGTAAATCGGAATTGATCAGAAAGGATTAATCGGAACAATAATCAGATATATTTATATATTATTCAAATATTATATATGTATATATATATATATATATATTATTTATTTGTAAAAAAGGAAAAATATGTGTAAGTTCTTAAATATTGGTTTGGGCTGGTATGAATTGGCCATGTCTATCACCGACTATGAGGCATACACCCATCTCATATAATATCTTACCAATATATTATCTTACACCGAAAATGATTTATCATTATAATCACGTTTATATCCTATATAATACATTTTCATGTATTCTGTTATAAATGCCCAAACATGGATAATGGATGTAATATATTGGTTCTAAACTATATATGTCATAAAAGTGAAGCACTATCTTGTTATGCTATTATCTTGTTATGCTATAAACACTCAGGAATACATTAATGTCATAATTAAGGTGCAAATTCAGCCCTTAGTAATCAAATATAATACTTGATAAACATAAAAAATACTTATAATCTTGTTTACATTGTGATAAAATATTGTAATAATATTTAAAAGATAATTTATAGCTACTCGTAATTGTTATTCCATTTATTAGCTTTGGAGTGATAAACATTTGAAGAGGATTCACTAACGATTCTGTGACCTCATGAAGAATTTATCTTAAGAGATATACTTGATATCTCATGTTGCTTTTCCTTTCCTTCCAACATTACATCACAGAGTTCAATTGTCATCTCTACTACATATGCTTGGTTTAATATTTTTACCACTGCTGAATGACTTAAAGTTTACATAACAATCTAACATTGGAATAAAAGAAAAAGCAAAACCTGTACAACTAAGAAAATGAAGGAGAAAGCTAAGCTATTTATACCATTTAATGTAGGAGAGGATATTAAACAACTAATAAGCAAATGAATTATACGACTCCCAACAATAATTAATAAATATTCTTCATAAGAAATGAACAATCAAAGTTGAATAGTATGTGCGAGATTACATCACCTATATAGGGAATATAGATTTTATTAATAAAAGCTAATGTACTAAGGCCCGTAAATAATTGGGCTTTATTATAAACAAACTACTTAATTAATAAAATTCTAACCCCACATATAAAATACATAGATAAATATGTTAGATAATTTGATGATTGATCAATATCTATTAATTAGGAATATCAGAGTTTATCATCAAAGTTTGTCAGACTGGTATCAGTGTTTGATATCAGTATTTAATATCAGCGTTTATTTGTCAGACTCTACTGAAGCAGTAAATCATGATATCATTTATCTGATTGAAGATATTGAAGATTGCAAGGATATGTCGGTTGCTCAATGTATGGAAATAGTAGCAATCAATTGTAGAATATGTTTTGTCTAGTCAGAATTGATTCTCATATTCTTAGTGATCGATTGTGTATGTGTATTATATAGACACAGATTAGGTTTACACTTTATGTGTGTCGATTATTGTTTAATCATTTGTGTAACCTAGTAGCTCTCAAGAATACTATTGCATTTTTTAGTACTTGTATTTTGTAACAGTTTTTATTGTCAATACAAAAACTGTTCATCAATTACTTGTTATTTCGAATTGATTGTTTAATACTGTATTCACCCCCTCCCCTCTACAGTATATTTGAGACCTGACAATTGGTATCAGATCCAATCTGTTAACAAACATACAGTTAAGATCCATTAACATCAATCATGACTAATAAGAATACAAGTAATTAAGTTTCTGTGAGCAATACTAGTAGATATGATCCATTAGGGTTCCTATGCTGAAAGCTAGTGATTATCCCACTTGGAAAGTAAAGAGGGCTATGTTTCTGGAAGCTACAGATTCTGAATATCTTGACAGGATTTGATGGACCACATGAACCAACAAAGCTCTATGTTGCTGTTGGAGATGAACCTCAAAAAGTTGTTCCTAAGGAGAAGAAAGACTATACTCCTAAAGACAAATATTCCATAATGAAAGATGCAAAGGTTAGACATCTTTCACATAGCAGTCTTAATAATGTTATGTTCAACAGGGTGATTGGATGCAAAACAGCAAAGGAGATATGGGATGCCTTGGAGGTAAAGTGTCAAGGAACAAAGGCTATCAAGAAAAATAGGAGAACTGTACTCACTCAAGAGTATGAGCAGTTCGATTCAAGATCAGATGAATCACTGACAAAAATCTATGACAGATTTCTGAAATTACTGAATGATTTGTCATTGGTTGAAAAATAATATGATCTTGAAGATTCCAATATGAAGTTTCTCCTAGCACTGCCTGAAAAGTGGGATCTCAAATCAACAACCATAAGAGACAACCATGATCTAGATGAGATTCTCTTGATGAAATTTATGGTATGCTCAAAACTCATGAACTTGAGATGGAACAAAGGAGCAAAAGAAAGGGAAACAAATCAAGGTCTGTTGCCTTGAAGGTTGAAGAGAAAGTGTCAAAATGCAAAGCTGTAAGAAGGAGCCATTCTAAGGGAAAGGCTATGGTTGCAAACTCTGATACAAAGTCATCAAATACTGATGATGACTTAAACACTGATAGATCAATAGACTCTGATGAAGATTCTGATGATGAAGAGATGATGCAGCTAGCAGCCTTGATGGTTAAAAGCTTCAAGAAAATGGGTACAAAGGGTTCAGAAAAGGAAAAAACTTTTCTAAAAATCCATCAACTTCTGAGAAAAGGAATTTCAAAAAGAAGGACAACAAGGAGTACAAATTAGGAAAGTTTGATAAATCTAAGATCAAATGCTACAACTGTGATGGAATAGGGCATTTTGCAACTGAGTGCAGAAAGGCTAAAGCTGAAAAGAGTAAGGCTCTCATCACAAGGAAAACAGAATGGGCTGATTCTTCAGACACTGATGAAGAAGTCAACTATGCACTAGTAGCAAATACTGATGACTCTGCACCTTCTGAAGAAAAGGTACCTCAAACAACTCTTGCCTTTGATAGTGATGATATTTCTGAGTTAAGAAAATTTCTCAAATGCATGCATGTTAGCTATAGGGATCAAACTTTAGAAAATGAAAGGATTAAGACTGAAAATGAAGATCTTAAAAAAAGAAATGATTACCTAGAAGCTGAATTAATCTTTATGCTAGAAATTCAAAAGAAAAGAGATGATGTTACTTATGTTAAATAGGAACTTCTCAAAAAGCATGTATATCTTGAAAAGGAACTAGCTAAAGAGAGAGAATTAATCAGGACTTGGACTAAGTCAGGAAGAACAACTCAGGAAATTCTTGAAAATGGTTGTTGGAAATCAGGATTAGGTTATGTAAAATTTAATACTGATAATAGTAATGCAGATGAAACTGAGACTAAGAAACCATTAACTCTTGATAGAGTTAAGTTTAACTTAAATACTGATAATGTGAAATCAATAAATGAAAAAGGATCAGCATCAGGAGTTAAGCCCAGCTTAAATATTGATAGCTCTAGACTAGTAAAAGAAAAGACAATAAACATTGGTTTAATGTCCCAGAAGCAACTTAAGCATAAGTTGAAGGAAATCACAAAGAAAAACTAGGAAAAACAGCCTAGAAAGAATAGAAATGGTAAAGAAGGTGTCAATAAGGAAAAAAAAATATAAACTCATTCCTAATGAACCTAGAAAGGCATGTTTTAACTGTGGTAGCACTAATCATATTTATGTGAATCGCAGGAAGAATAAGGATATCACAACTGTCAGACCTAAATCAGAGTTTAGGAATACGACAGTTAGATATAGACCACAGAATCCCTGTTTTCATTGTGGTAGTATTTGGCGTTCCATTTACACATGTAAAGAGTATCACAAATTTGTATTATGATTATTATGAAGTAAAACCCTCTTTGAAGATCAATAAAGTTAATTCTGTATGTGTAACTCCTGATATTAAGAATGTTAGCATAAATTCTGATAAAAAAATCTTCTGCTGCAAATGTTAACAAACTTAATAAGGCCAAATGATCCAAGCAAGTCTGGGTCCTTAAAAATTCTAACTAGTGGCTTTTCTAATTACAGGGTAATAGTAAAAATATTCTAGTTCTGGACAGTGGATGTTCATGCATATGACTGGAAATAAATCCCTGCTATGAGAGTTTAAGGAGAAAGTTGGCCCAAGTGTTTCTTATGGTGATGACAACACAGGAAAGACTCTGGATATGGCAAAATTAATCTAGGGAATGTCATCATTAATAATGTAGCTCTTGTTGCAGGACTCAAGCATAATCTGATCAGTGTGAGTCAATCTGTGACAGAGGTTATCATGTGGATTTTTATGAAGATTATTATGAAGTTGTCAGTATTTCAACTAGCAAGGTTGCATTAAAGGGATATAGACATGGTAACATTTATGAAACCAAGCTTTCTATAAATATTGATGGCTCAGAAGTTTGTCTACTGAGTAAAGCTTTAATTGAAGAAAGCTGAAATTGGCACAAAAGACTTTCTCAATTAAACTTCAACAACATCAATGAATTAGTGAAGAAAGATCTAGTGAGAGGACTGCCCAAAGCACAGTTTACTCCTGATGGTCTCTGTGATGCTTGTCAGAAAGCCAAATTAAGGAAATCTTCTTTCAAGAGTAAGATTGAATCCTCTATTCTTGAGCCATTTCACTTACTACATATTGATCTCTTTGGTCCAGTGAATGTGATGTCAATAGCAAAGAAGAGGTATGCACTTGTCATTATTGATGAGTATACAAGGTACATATGGGTGTATTTTCTGCATAAAAAGGATGAAACTCCAACCATTCTTCTTGATCATGTGAGAGAGCTGGAAAAAGGATCAACACACTCTGTAAAGATTATAAGAAGTGATAATGGCACTGAGTTCAAGAATTCAACAATGGAAGAGTTCTGCAAGTCAAAAGGAATCAAACATGAGTTTTTTACTACTGGTACTCCACAAAAAAATGGAGTTGTAGAAAGAAAGAATAGAACTCTCATAGAAGCTGCAAGAACCATGTTTGAAGAAGCAAAGTTGCCAACTTATTTCTGGGCAGAAGCTGTGCAAACTGCTTGCTTCACTAAAAATTCAACACTGATAAACAAGCATGGAAAGACACCATTCAGAATGGTAAAAAAAAAAGCCAAACTTGAAATACTTTCACATTTTTTGTTGTAAGTGTTTTATTCTCAAAACTAATCCTGAACAATTGACAAAATTTAATCTAAAAGCTGATGAAGACATTTTTGTTGGATATCCACTGTCAACAAAATCCTTCACAGTTTTTAATCTGAGAACAAGAGTGATCATGGAATCAATTCATGTGTCTTTTAATGACATGAAGATTACAGGTCTAGAAGATGCTGATGATCATGATCAACTAAGATTTGAAAATGAAGTACCATATGTTGAACATCTAAATCCTGATATTTCTGCAAACACTGATAGTGCAAATACTAATAATCCATCAGACTCTGATGAACCATTATTTACTGATGGTAATCAAACTTCTACTCCCTCTGTCTCATCAGGTTCTTTACGTTGGGAACCGTGCACTCGACACGCATTTTAAGGCTCTTATAAAATATAGTTCCATAATTTATTTTTAAAATTTTCTTTTCCTGAATAAAAGTTAAAATATTATATTTTTATATAAAAGAAAAAATTTCAAAAAAATTTATAGAACTACACTTTTTATAAGCCTTAAAATGCGTGTCAAGCCCTCCATCCCCCAACGTAAACAACCTGGTGGGACGGAGGGAGTATAAAATAAGATATATACAAACATACACACACATATATATAATAAGAAAGCATTCCAGCTTATTAGACTCTATAAAATTTTGGTCAGATTGATCACAGAGAAGTCAGACAGTACAGACAGTACAGACAGAGGGAACATAAAATTGACATTCTACTTATAGCATATGAATATATTTAATTTATAAAACTTTGATAGTAGTTACTCAAAGAAATTAGAAAAAAAATTAAAATTTTGATGTATTTATTTAAATTACTGTAAACAGTGAATTTATTTAAATTTCATAAAATTATTTAAATTATGATGTTATTCAAAAATTAATGAATTTATTTGTATTTTATAATTTAGTAAAGATTATAATATTTTACCACCAACTTGCTCTATAAATAAAGTCTCTCCATAAATACACTTTTAAAAATGTGATTCTATATGTTGAAAAAGCTGGAAAAAATCTGGTGAACAGTACCGATGAACAGTACCTGTGAACATTGCAATGAATATATAGTACTGTGTGAACAATCATCGATGAACAATAAATAATAAAAAGTTTTTTTTGGGGGGGATGAAATCTCGGATCTCCCAACCAATTAAGAAATTGAAGAGAAATCTTGGCTCGTTACACTAAATTGATGCGAATTTTTCCCTAAAGAAAGAAAACAAGAAGAAAATGATATTTTGAATAACACGAACAACCTAGAAGTTGAAATGTGAACTTTGAATCTCAAATTCCTTAGATCAATCCATAAAATAAGTAATTTAAATCTAACCTTCGAAATAATCCAATAATTGAAGTTTAGAGGATAAAAAAATTAATCATAGTTGATCTCAAAAAAAAAAAAATTATATCATTCATAATTATTCCCAAAAGATTACAAGATATGAGTATATATGGGTTATAGAATAACACATGCCTATTATGAATTGAAGAGAAATTCAAGATCAACTTTAAAATTAGCCAATATCTGAATGCATCTTGGAACCGCATTTAAAAGTCCAAACCAATCCAAATAGAAGATAAATAAAAACCAAATCCAATTAGGAAAATAAAAATCTAAGTGCTTAAAACAAAAAAAAACCTTTCAACTAAAAAGTAAAAATTTGCAAGCTAAAATCTACTTAATAATTGTATAATAATCAGTCTGTATCTGAAAATTGAGCTCATTTTTGGACATTAATATCCTTCCTTTATTTCTTGTTTTCCAAGTAAGACCCATATTTATGTCTTCTTCACTTGAGCATAATCTTGGTACACAAAGCCAAATCCCTAAGATTGACATTCAAACTTCTTCGAAACTCCTCCACAAATTCAAACATGAATCTATCCATAAATAATAACATAAATATTGACCAATTATTGTTCTTATCACTTCTAAAATCACACCCAAGGGAAACAAATATTTTGAATTAGCATGAAAATATTTTACCACCTCTAGTGTATCAGTTTCAATCTCGATGTTTAGCAGTCCAAAGCAACTTGCAATCATCAGACTCCACCTAGCAGCTTCAGTTTACGCAATTGTCACCTTACTACATCATAAATGGCCTATGTTAGGTCCCAATATGTTTGTAGAAGGGGGGTTGAATACAAACTGTTAGGTCTCAGATATACTGTATGAGAGAATGAATACAGTATAGAACAATCAAATCGATAGTAAACAAGTAAAATGATGAACAGTTTTTGTAAAAATAAACAAAAACTGTAAGAGTAATATTAAATACTCTCTCAAAGAATGTTCAAGTATTCTTGAGAGCTGCTAGGTTACACGAATGATTAAAACGATCGAAGACAACACTTATAGTGTAAACCTATCTGTGTTTATATACTACACAGTTACACAATCAATTACTATTGATATGAATACATAAGTATGATTAGACAAAGATCATATCTAATAATTGATTGCTCCTTTCCATAAGTTGAGTGATCGACACATCCTTGCAATCTTCAAGATCTTCAATCAAATCAATCAGTGATTGATTTTCTGCTTCAACAGAGTCTGACAGTAAACACTGATAATAAACACTGATATCAAATACTAATATCAATCCGTCAAACACTGATAATAAACTCTGATTTGCAGTGATAAACACTGATCATCAAATTATCTAACAATCTCCCCTAACTTGTACATGTGAATATATGAACAAGTTCCAAGAATTTGATGATGACAAAACAGAAATCTAAATGCAAGTATGAATCAGAGTTTATTACTCAATCCTGCTATATCCAAATGCTTCAGAAAAGAATTTCTTCTCCAAGTCTTCTTCAGCAACTTTTAAGTACTTCTCCAGCTTGATTATGAGATCTTTAAGCA
>PHNY01036996.1:826-11791 GCA_003724115.2 Anethum foeniculum | reverse complement strand
TTCTTACTAGGAAGCAGCTGTGTACAACATTCTCTTATATCACAGATTTTCTAAGCAATATATCTCTGGTGGAAAAACAATCCACCAGAAAGTTTTTAAAGCTTGTTGTTCAATTACTACTATGTCTTGAATAATTATAGATATCTATCTGCATCTCTGCAATTCAAACACTGTTGGTCTTTGTAATCATCTAACTTAAAAATTGGTTGAAGATTTTGAAAAGTTTACTGAATACGATTCAACCCCCCTTCTGTAATTCAGTTGTTGCATTGTTGGGTATTAACAGATGATCATCTAATCCTACGGCCATGATTGGTGCAGAGAGTTCTCTCCCGAACTCCATATAAAATGGCCCTCTATTGAATATTGGCCTACATATATATACCGGAAGGTGCGAATCACAGCCCTGAGAAAAAAAAATAATTTATTTATAGTAATACAATTAACGTAATATATTTTATTTATTATATCATAATCATATAATTACATTATAATAAAATCAAAATAAAGCATGTCAAGTAGATAATTTACAGGTTAAAAAATTACGTTATTTTTGTAACTCGGAATGGTTATTACGAAAAATTTTCAGTTACAATATCAATCCAACATTTTTAAATTTCTTTAAATATAATATAGAGTTCTATTGAAAATAGAAGTATTATAATTATAATACGATTCTTACAATTTTTTATTTCACTGAAAATTAATATAGAATTTTACGGGAAATAGAAGTATTGCAATTATAATATGATTTCTATAATTTTATTATTTTATTAAGAAATAATAAAGAATTTTATGGGAAATAGAAGTATTGTAATTATAATACGATTTCAACGTACAGTTTTATTATTTCATTAAAAAATAATATGAAATTCTACGGGAATAGAATTATTGTGATAATAATACGATTTCAACAATTTTTTTATTTCATTAAAAATTAACATAGAATTTAGAGCTGTAAACGAACCGAACTATTCGTTAAGCTCGTCCGGTTCGTTCGAGTTCGAGTTCGATAAGCTCGTCCGATAAGCTTATCGAACACGAGTTCGAACAACATTTCTTGTCCTATAATCTTAACAAACCGAACCGAACTTTTAAGGTGTTCGACTCGAGTTCGGTTCGAGTTCGGTTCTGTCGTTAAAGCTCAAGTCCGGTTCGAAAAAAATAGTATATGTATAGTATTATATGTATATATAATATATGTATTATTAATAATATATATTAATTATATTTTTTAATTATTTTAAATAATTGTTTTATTGGTGAAAAAATATTTAATTAATAGTTGCCTACAATTTTTTTACATAAAATAAAATTTAGAATTATTTTTTTAAAAATATATATATAATGTTGACGAACAGTTTGTGTTCGTTCGTGTTCGGTTCGGTTCGCTATGTTCGCGAACAGTTCGTGTTCGGTTTGAATATTACCGAACTCGAGTTCGGACAAGAAATTTTGTCTGATAAGATTACCGAACAATGTTCTGTTCGTTAAGATTTTGTTAGAGTTCGTTAAAAGTTCGTCCGAATTCGTCTCAGTTTGGTTCGTTTATAGATCTAATGGAATTATACGTAAAATAGAAATTTAGGGATGAAAACAAAATACGGTGAAACCAAGTACCACTAAAAGAGGTCTTGATGGAACTAAAATACAGTAAAATCAAGTATAATATTGTTAAAAAATAATATAGAGTTCTACAGGAAATAGAAGTATTATAATTACAATATGATTCGAACAATTTTATTATTTTATTGAAAAATAATCTAGAATTTTTAGTGAAATAGATGTTTTGTAATTATAATATTATTCCAACTATTTTGTATTTCATTAAAAAGTAGCAAAGAATTCTCCCTGAAATAGGAATTTATGAGTGTAACCAAAACAAGGTGAAACCAAAATATGGTGAAATCAAGTACTGTATAATTAAAAAAATTATATAGAGTTCTACATGAAATAGAAGTATTATAATTAAAATATGATTCAAATAATATTATTTTACTAAAAAATAGTATAAAATTCTACAAGAAATAGAAGTAGTGTAACTATAATACGATTCCAACAATTTTAGTATTTTATTAAAAACTCGTAAAATAGAATTTAGGGTGAAACCAAAATATGGTGAAATCAAGTATCAATAAAAAGTGTTTCTCTGGTCTCTCGGAGTTGTCAGTTGAGTATTTGAGTTTTTATATGGCTTGTAATTGTCTCCTCTGCATAGTATGCTTATAATCTTTGGAAATAAGATTCCATTTATTTTATTAAAAAGATAATATAAAATTTTCAGATTATACATATATAAATTAAAAAATCGGTGAAACTAAAAAGTAGTGAAACCAATTATAAGACTTATAGGAATTTAAAAGGGGCAAAAATAATACACATGGGAGGAATTATAATACATATAGGAATCAGAGAGGGGCGGTAAATATAATATATATGAAAGAAATAATAATATAAATATGATATCTATCTATCTATCTATTTTATATATTATAATAAACGAAACATTAAAAGTTTGGTAGTCGGTCAGTCGGTACGGTACTTGCTGAAATTACTTAATTACCCTTACTTAAATATTTCAATATTTTTACTAATTAATTACCTTTACTTAATTACTATATAAATCAATTACCTTTATTAAATAAAACATGTTACCTTTTCTATTTTCTCCAACTAAAACACCTCTTAAAATATTAAGAAAAAAAATATTAAATATTAATTATAATATCATAAAAAATATATTATAAATATTATAAAATATTATTATTATAAAAAAATATTAATATTATTAAAAAACGATTACTAACATTAAAATTATTAATATTATTAATATTATTAATATAATAATAATATGATTATGATACTAAATTATAATATTATTCTTTTATAATAATTTTATTTTTATTATAAATATTAAATATTAATTATAATATTTTTAATATTATTATTAAATATTTTTTATTTTAATATATTATTATTTTAATATATTATTATTTTATTATAATAAAATATTAGTAATTATTTATCTATCCTATATTATAATACCCCAGTCTACCCAGGTATCCAGTTAACCAATCGAAAATCATGAATTATTTTAGGACCAATCAGAATTCAAGAATTAAATTTTGACCAATCATAACAATATTAAAACTTTCCTTATCATTGTATATAATACTTAGTTAAGCACACCATTGAGTTAACCAATCACATATTTTTCAGTTATAAAGCAATGGGAGATCATGCCTAAAAAATAAACCAATCAGATTATAAATCTCCTATTTCCATAAATATTCTTCCTTCCTTATAATATCTGAGTCTAACTAGGTATGTAATTAACCAATCAAAAAATTTATAATAATTTTAGATTAATAAAAGAGAACTCCTAAATATTATATCAATCATATTATATTGAAAATTTTCATAAATAAACCAATCAGATTACAAATCTTCTATTTCCATACATATTCTTTCTTATAATATCTAAATCTAACTTGGTATGCAGTTAACCAATAAGAAAATTTAAAATAATTTTAAATTAATAAAAGAGAACTCCTGAATTTTAGACCAATCATATTATATTAAAATTTTCTATCCAATTATACTTACCATTCCCATCCAATTACACTAATCATAGTTAGTTAATAATTCTAATTTAAATATAATAGCTATTTAATTTAACATATTTATATAGTATTACGTATTTTTATAGAGAAAAATATGATAGATTAACCTTACAATCATCTAGGTAATGTTAAACGATAACAAATGGTGCGTTTTACTTCTTTTTTCGAGTTGTGTATTAATAAAAAAAAGTTGAATATTTTAAAAAAGACGGATTATTCTTCTATATCAATTAATTATTTTTAAATTAAAATGTGGATTTTTATGTGTAAAACTGATTTCAACTAAATCATAAATTATACATCGGATATTCAATTTTTAGGAATATTATTATTAAAGAATAAAATTTAGAAGTTCATTTTTGAAAAATTAAAATAAACTAAATAATAATTTTAAAAAAATTAAAATATAAGAAGCTCATGTCTCATTATTATTAATCAAATAAAAATAAAATAAATTATTTTTTTATACTTAACATGTTGTGCTTATAAATTTTATTAATAAGATTTATTTTTTATTTATAAACATGACTTTTAAAGAAAATTTGACTAAAACATTTTTTCAAATTACTTTTTTTTTTTATAATTCCTTAGTAAACTTTTACACCAAATTCAATCATAATTCTAACATAAAGAGTTAAAAAATTATGTATCTTGCAATTCACACTTTTACAAACTAAAAATTATTAAATCAGTAAATTAAAATCAATTATTTGTTTAAAGAATGAAAATTATAAAATAAAATCAAAATTTATGTTATTAGTTCATAGAAGTATAAAAACGTGATTTAACAGGTCAAAATAGGTTTAAAACGCTTAATGTGTGATCGTTTAACCTTACCTAAACTGATGCCTTATATAAGGTCAATTCGACATCCTGTTTACTCTTTTTTATATGCCAAAAAATATTTATATATTTTTAAAAAAAATTATCGGATTACGTTTGATTTTATTATATCTCTATCTTGAGTTCAAAAAATCAGATTTTGACGAATTTGCAGCAAACGCGAGTTTCACGAAATAATCTTTAATTTAGTGATGATTTAAAAATTATTAACCAACTAAAGTTATCCCAAAATTAAAGATAAAAGACAGTTACGAATTTTGCATTAAGTATTCAATTATATTTAGAATCAATGGGAGGTCACACCTAAAAATTAAACCAATCAAATAAAAAATCTCCTATTTTCATACATATCATTCTTTTCTTATACTATCTGAGTCTAACCAGGTATGAATTTAACCAATATGAAAATTTTGAATTATTTTATACCAATAAAAGAGAACTCCTAAATGTTAGACTTATCACGTTAAATTAAAAAATTTCTTATTTACAGTTCTCATCTAATTATATTAACCATAGTTAGTTAATAATTCTAATTTAAATATAGTGGTTACTTAATTTAACATATTCATATTATACATATTTTTATATGTCAAAAATTACTTATTATTTTAATTAAAAAAAATTTATCGAGTTACATTTGATTTTATTTTATTTCGATCTTGAGTTCTAAAAATTAATTTACAGCCCACGCGAAACTCACGAAATTATCTATAATTTTTCAATGATTTAAAAATTATTAACCAACTAAAGTTATCTCAATACTAATGATAAAAGACAAGTATGAATTTTGAATTAAATATTTAATTATATTTAAAATAGCTACTTATTTTTTGTTTGAATAATGTAATTGTAGAAATACATTTTATATCAAACAACTATCCTCTATTAATTACAAGATCTAACGTTCCTTTGAAAGAGTTGAAGAAGAAATAATCAAACTGGAGTTCAAACTAATAAAAGAAAGAATAAATTTGCTTAGCAAAAATAATTTATCGGAATTCATTAATTTTATTTTGATTTTATCTTGACTTTTAGAAATCATATTTTGACAATTTCAAAGCCCTTACTAGCTCACGAAATCGTTCTTTATAATACATGAGTTAACCACATCATTGAGTTAACCAATCATGTATTTTCTATTCAATTTTAACCAATGGAAGATCACACCTAAAAAATAGACTAATCAGATTACAAATTTCATATTTTCATATATATCCATAGTTTCTTATGATATCTGAGTCTAACCAGGTATGCAGTTAACCAATCAAAAAATTTGAAATTATTTTAGATTAAAAAAAGTGAAATCCTAAATTATCTAACCATTGTCATCCAATTATTCTAGCCATAGCGAGTAGTTAATAATTCAAATTTAAATAAAATTGTTACTTGATTAAACATATTCATATATTAAATATTTTATATGCCAAGAATTACTTAAATATTTTATTAAAAAGATTACCGGGTTATGTTTAATTATATTTTATCTTTGTCTTGAGTTTTAAAAATCATATTTTGATGAATTTAAAGCCCACGCAAAACTCACGAAATTATCTTTAATTTATTGATGGTTTAAAATTAATAACCAAATAAAGTTATTCAAAACTAAGGATAAAAGACTGGTATAAATTTTGCATTACGTATTCAATTATAGTCATAATTATTTTTTGTTTAAATTATGGAAATATAGAATTCAAATTTAGATCTCTAACGAAAAAAAATAGATCGAACAACTATCATTTTTTAATTTTAAAATCTAACTGCCCTTTGAAAGAGTTAATGAAAAAATAATCAAATCTGAGTTGAAACAAATAAAAAGAAAAAATTTGCATAGCAAAATATTTTTATTGGAATTCATTTGATTTAATTTTAATTTTATCTCGAGTTCTATAAATCAGATTTTGACGATTTTACAGCCCTCGCGAAGCTCACGAAATAATATATAATTGAGTGATGATTTAAAAAGTAGCATACAATTAGAATTATCCTGAAATCAAAGAGAAAAGAGAAATTCAGATTTTGTATAAAGTATTCAATTATTTTAGACGAATAATACAGCACTCTTCAGACCAATCGCCTTATATTAAAAAAAATTCTAATTTGTAATTCTCATCTTCCTGCACTAATCACAGTTACTTAATCATTTTAATTTAAATACTGTAGACACTTGATTTAAAATATTCATATATTACATATTTATATGTCAAATTTTAAATATATATTTTCTTAAATTCAATTACGAGTATACAAATATTTCTTCTCGGGCTTTGATTAGTTAGGTTTTGTTTGATTTTATTTCGTCTATATCTTTGGTTCTAGGAATCAAAATTTCACGAATTTACAGCCCACGCGAAATTCGTGAAATAATCTTTGATTTATGGATAGTTTAAAAGTATTCCCCAACTAAAGTTATCCGGAAACGGAAGCAAAAATACAGTTACGAATTTTGTATTAAGTTTTTAATTATTTTTAGAATACCTACTAATTTTGGTTTAAATCATGAAAATGTAGATATTCCTGTATTTTAGATCTGACATTTTTTTCATTTATTTAATTCAAGATCTAAAGGTGCTTCGAAATAAATAAAGAAATAAAAAGAATAAAACTATTTAACAGCAAAAAAAATTATCGGGTTTCGTTTGATTTTATTTCCGCTATATCTTAAATTATAAAAATTATATTTTAACGAATTTACAGCACACTCGAAGCTCTTAAAATAAACTTCAATTTTGAAATGATTTAAATAATTTTATTTTAAAAGCAATAGGAGATCAAACCTAAATTTTAGACCAATCTCATTATATTTAAAGATTTTTTATCTACTATTAGGCCTAGGGTAGAAAGCGGGTTGAATACAGTATTAATAATCAAAACGAAATTCAACACAGAATATGAAAAACAGTTTTTATTGATGTATAAAAACTGATTACAAAATATAAACTACTCTCTCAAAGGATGAATAGATATCCTTGATAGATGCTAGGTTACATGAATAATAATAATGTTAAGTAATACTTTAAGTTTAACCTAAACTGTGTTGATATATGTTACACAGTTACACTGTGTAGTTATCAGTCGTGCTGTGTATCATTAAAAGATTATTACAGGCTACTAAACATTTTAATAAAAAGATCCCTTCCCAATATTTGTTTAATACAATTTTAAAATTATTTAATTTAAAATAATTGTTGAAAATATTTGAATAAATATGTATTTTTAAAAAATTAATTCAAAAAAATAAATTAATTATTATTGTACTTAAATTCAAATGTTGTTTTTTTACATGAATTACTGAAATATACTATATTCTATAATATGATAGTTGCCTCATTTTTTTTGTTTATATCATAAAATATAAATATTTCTTTATTTTCATATCAAACAGTTATCATCTATTTATTTTAAGATCTAAAAATCATTTGAAACAGTTAAATAAATAATTAAATTGGAGTTGAAACAAATAAATAGAATAAATTTCCTAAGCATAAAAAAATATTTATCGGGTTTCATTTGATTCTGTTTCGGTTCTATCTTGAATTCTACAAATCAGATTTTGGTGATTTTACAGCCACAAAAAACTCATGAAGTAATCTTTAATTTAGTGATGGTTTAAAAAGTACTATCTAATTAAAATTATCCAAAATTTGAAGAGAAGAGACAGTTATGAATTTCTCATTTATTATTCTATTCTATTTTGGATACCTTTTTTTTTGAAATTATGAAAATATAAAATATTTCTTTTTTATTCAACGATTGTCATATTTTTATTTTAAGATCTAGCGGTGTTTATTATTGGTCGTCAAGGACTAGAGTTTTGGATAAAATGAATAAAATGAATTTATTTTCTTAAATATATGTAATATCCGATCAGGATCACCAAGTACATATTCCCATTAACGGAATCGAATTACCAAAACACCTGCATTTTCATTTGCTACCACTTATCAACACACCTCGACGATCATGATCACCACTAACATTAATATTTACATACATCACTATATATAGATAACCAAATACAAGTCTGAATTACCATGAAAATCACAAGACTCGACAAAAATTTAAAACAAATCATGTGTGTGGAATTGAAACAAAGAAAGAAAGATAACTTAGAAGAAATAAAATAATTTATCAAAGAAGCATGCTTTTGTGAAGAACAAATCGATATAATATAATAGATATGAAAAATGGGTAGAGAGCAAAAATCAGAAAAAGGGAGAAGTAACAACCAAATTTCATTTTTCACGAATTCGTCAAAAGGATAAAGATCGACGGAAAAGATGAAAAGAAGTATATGTATATTATATATGTGTAAAATCTAAAAGTAGTGGTACAACTTAAAAGTAATAAAAAAAATAAGAGATTGAGTTCACTTTCAGAAGTGCGATATTCTAATTTTTTTTTAATTGATTATCTATATAATAGATAGGCCAATATTACACAATTTATCTAACAAAGGCTAATAATAAGTAATTTATTCGATAAATATAAAATTCTAACCTGACTTTAAGTAATAAAAATAACATTATGCAATTTATACAAAGGAGAAATTGGCAACTTTGAGGGTTTTTTTTAAAAAATATTGTTCTTATACATTTTTTTTCCAAAAATACTGTAAAAATTAATTACAAAAATATGTTTTTTTTTTAATTTTTCTTTGAAAAATACGATATGCGACTTTGCACATCAAAATGTAATTTTATTTTTCTTTGAAAAATATGTAATTTTTCAGAATGTTGATTTTTGGTTTATTCAATTGCGTTTGCTGTTCTTTTTTTAAGTTGGTTTTGGTTGCATATGTTACAAATCAAATCAATTTCAATTTAATATCTAAGCAATCAGAATCAGAAAAATATAAATTCGTATTTCTTCATGACATTATGTCAAATAGTAGACATCCACGTAAACAGATAAGTTAAATCAACCAATAAGCAACTTCATGATTCATGAATCAACAAAAAAGTAAACAGAGTAACACACAATTGTAATTTTAGAATTAACCAAATCAACTAATTGCAAAGTTTTGAAAAATGATGAAGGATGATAATTACGGTAAAGGATGATAAAGATGCAATGGAGAATGAAGAAAGAGAGAAAATGTAGCAGATCGCGTTGTTGAAAAAGAAAATGGAGAAAGTGTAATAGCGAAAGGAAAAAGGAGACATCGTATTTCGGAAAACAAATTTGTAAAATGTACTCCCTCTGTCCCTTTCATTTCTATACACTTTCCTTTTTTAGATGTCCCATTCATTTCTATACATTTCAAAAATTACCAAAAGTGGTAAAAATTTATAACATAAAAATCCAACTACATCCACTATTTTCCTCCACTACACCCACTTTATATATAAAATATTAACTGGTCCCGCCACCTTACCCACTTTTCTTACTTTTTCTCCTTAAATTACACTTTTTCTTAACCTCCGTGCCCAAACCAAATGTATATAAACCAATGGGACGGAGGGAGTATTATTTTTTGTAAATTCTCTTATTTTAATTATATTTATATTTTAATATGAGTTTATGGATCTCGAGATACACTTCAAGAAAATTTCTTAAGGTAGTCATTGATTTATGTATATTTAATTAAGTATCTAACTATTCACTTTCCTAATTTTAGAACAAAACAAAATCATGGTAAGTAAATAACTGTCAAGATTAAGTTTTTTACATACATTTCTCATAATTTCAAGAAAAATATCATGAGATCAACCTCAGTATCCTTATCCTCTTTTAATATTATTTAATTGTAAATATTACTGATAATTGTGGTCTGTGGTTCGGTGCGTAGCACGGGTAAAACGCTAGTTCTATATTATAATAGACAAAACATTAAAAGTTTGATAGTCGGTCGGTCGGTACGGTACTTGCTGAAATTACTTGATTACCATTACATAATAATTTCAATAATTTTACTTAATTACCCTTATTATAGTATATAAATTAATTACCTTTTTTAAATAAAACAGGTTACCTTTTCTATTTTTCTCAACTAAAACACCTCTTTTTCCAAAAATATCTTTTTTTGTTTTCCTCAACTAAAACACCTCTTTTTCCAAAAATATCACAAACAATTCTATATAATAAAATATTAAAATTATTAATAACAATATAAATACCTTTCTCAACTAAAACATATTACTTTTTCTATTTAACATAACAAAACTTGCTCTTTTTATGAAAATAATACGGGTAATTCTAATTAATAAAATAAAATAATAATATTATCAGTACTAATAATTAACCAATTACCTTTTTTAACTCAAACACAATATATTCTTATATTTTTCAAATATAATACCTTTATTTATAAAAATATCACAAATATATACATGTTAATCCTATATTATAATACCCGAGTCTACCCAATTATAGTTAGAGTCCAGTTAACCAATCAGAAAACTATGAATTATTTTAGGACCAATCAGAAATCACTTCTATATTTTAGACCAATCACATTATTACAAAAATTTTCCTTATTTAACATCTCATCCTACTGTAT